>PVHP010003970.1:0-74617 GCA_004024765.1 Zapus hudsonius | reverse complement strand
AAAAAAAAAAGAATGAAAAAGCTCTCAGGCTGGAAAAGAGATAGCAGATATAAATAAGCCCAGAATAGTTCATAGAATTTGCCTTGTCAAATGTCTCAATTGTCTGTGAAGAGCCTAAATTTTAGTTTTAATTTTCAAATACCATTTAAAGAAATAGGGGTACACGATCTGTGAGAGTAATGCATTATTTTCGAAGAGTAGAACTTACATCTGACTCTATGGAATTTGTGATAACATGTTCCTCACCAATCGAATACAGGTCACATTGTGTCAGAACCTTGGCTGTTTCAGTGCTCACTGTGACATTCAGAGTGAGGAGCAAGGGTCCTGTGGACAGAGAGATGAGATTTTTCACTCCACATAAAGGACAGTTAGTCTAATGGTACAGAACATGTCTTATCTACATCTTCAAATTCCCAACAGAGGAGCCAGGTCCAAGATATGGGAGAGAAGGAGAGTGATGATGAAAGAGAGAAATCCCCGAAGATAAGTCTTTTCTCCTTACATTTTCATTCTTCATATTAGAAAGGCCTTTGTATTAAGAAATGGGTGGAGCTGCTTCCATGAAGACAGAAGTGGGGTCCCTAAGTGAGGTATATTGTTGGAACAAGAAACCAAAGCTCACCACCGTGGGTTCAAGAGAAGAAGGTTTGATTTGTTTCAAATGGAAAATGTATGTGATACTGTATGAGGAACACAAAAACTCTGTGATCAAATGCATGAGAAAAATTTATAGCTAACCAAAATTAAACTTATTACTTTAAAAAATATTTACTTATCTATTTGACAGAGAGGGGGAAGTGAGAGAGAGAGAGAGAGAGAGAGAGAGAGAGAGAGAGAGAGAGAGAGAGAGAGAGAGAGAGAGAAAGAGACAGAAAATGGGCATAGGGCCTACTATCACAGCAAATGAACCCCAACATGCACTTAGGAATCAACCCCAGGTTTTCTGCCTTTAACGACAGATCCATCTCTCCAGCCCACAAACTGGTCTCCTGACTATATTACTTGTTATACTTTTAATGTCCCAACAGTTATGCTGAATATCCAATGGAAAAATAAAATGTGCCTTTTTCCACAATGTGTTTATTTTAGATCACTTGCTGTTCTATGAGGCAACAAAAGTACTCAATGTTTAATGAGGAAGAACTTTGAGGACACTTGGTTACAGGCCATTGACATCTGATGATTCTGATTTAGTCCCAACTTATCAAAAAGAGGAATGAACAAAGAATGATGGAAAGTGGTCCATTTCTTTATGCTCTAAGAAAATGACTGTGACGACAGCAACCCAGAGAACTTCTGCAAGGATTAAATTAGTATACAATGGCTTGAGACACAGTGCCTGGCTCAGAGCAAACACTTAACGATGGTTGCTGTTATTATTAATGTTAGAGTAAAAACAGAAATGAATTGGAGGCCCATGTTATATGTAGTAAAATGGCACATGTGTTATAATAATATTACAAGTGACCCTTTTCACAGATGCCATAATGTGTTAGTTACTTCTAAACTGATGTAAAGCTACTGAAGGAAGGAAAGATTTATTTTGGCTCACGGTTTCAAAGGATTTCAACATATATGGAAAGTAAAATGACAGCAGGCATATGGTGAAGAGTCCATTCACCTCAATGAGCACATCAAAGTAGCAAGTGTGCAAGGAATACTGCTGGGTATAACATTTAAAATCTCACCCCCAGTGACCTGCTTGTAACATCTAATACCCCCAGAGGTACCACAGCTTCCCTAATTAGCATCATCAGCTAGGAAAAGTGTTCAAACTGCGAGACAGTGGGTGACATTTCAGATTCAAATCATGTCACATATGTTCCTTTAGCACTAGAAAATCATTGAATATGAATTAAGAGCAAAGAGTAAGGCAGAGAGTGATTGAGATCTAAGGAAAAGGAAAGCACCTAGTCGGAGAACTTCTAGGAGCTTCCTACAGACCAGAGGTGCTAGAGTAATTCAGCTAGTCATCCCACTGAGGGAGACTTTAGTACAAATCATGAAAAGACATTTAGATATTTAAGATATGTATTAGTCAAGTACATAATAGGAGTCAATTTGGAATGCCATTGCCAAAGTTTGACCAATAGCAGTTTAAAGAAAGAGGGTCAGAGGGGCTGGTCTAGTCTTCAACTATATTGTCTTTTAATACAGCGTCTTCCTTTCATTCCACTTAGCTGGAAGGTACTAAAATAGGAATTAATGGCAAGTTGATGGCATTGTTATGTATTATTTGTACCTTCTTATTGCAAAAGGAGTTATGGGAGTTTGACAAAATGGTACCTTGTCCACAATAAACATTTCTCCATGTTTATTTATTTTACAATATTAAACATCAAAGTCAGTATTTTACATCCTTTGTGTGTAGATCACTATTTTAAAATTTGAGATATCTTAATATGAAAATTCTCTGAACAATGAAAACTATATTTGTTTATTAATATTTTATTATTTATTTATTTTGCTACCATATTGGTTTGAATCCCATGTCCATCATAAACTCCTATGCTTTCAATGCTTGGGCCTAGGCCCATGGCAGTTTGTGGCTGGGGCTTTGCTGGTGGAGGTGTTTTTCTGTGGAAAGGCTTTGGGGTGTTCTATCCAGCTCCACCAGGTCAGAGATCAGCTCACTGTTGCTTCAATTCTCCACATGCTATGGCAGAAGTGAAGGTTTCCCTTGAGGCCATAAATCACCATGAAATCTTTCCTCCCATCAGTTGCTCTAGGACAGGTGTTTAATCCCAGCAACAAGAAGGTAAATACAAAAGGCACACTGAGCATCAAAGGAGTCACTAGGTTAGCCACTGACCTTGCAAGGACATGCTATGCACACTTGTGTTCCTATTAGTTCACATGTGATAATACCAGTGTAATCAAGAGCTCATAACCAGTGGGCATACAGTACATTTCTGTTATTGATTATGTTCCAAAAACTGCACATGATTACTGCCTCTATGAATCATCTTTATAAAAAATAAATACCTCTGGATTACTGCTTATATATTTTGATGTCTCTATATTGTTATCACAGTTTTCTTTTATCCAATCACTTCAGTTTGCAAGCTTTCCTAAGAACACACTGGGTTCGCATCATTTATTCCTGTGATAACAAGTGAACACCTCCACTTTTGTCAGTTTGAACACTGGAGAGCATCACCTTTCACGGGATAGATAAATGTAGCCCTTTCTTTTAGATTTATAAAGTTGTGAGCACACAAAGCCAGTTCATAGCTATTCTAGTGTGATCACCAACTAAAAATATCTTCTCCCTTCTTTACCATTGTTCAAACAGGCACTGACATTTTTACTAATGTAATTTTCTGTGATGGCTTCTCTTCCTGAAGTCAGTCTGGGAAGCAGAAAAGGAAAAACCATCATATTTCTGTAATTCTGTCTGCCTGTCAACTTTTACATGGTGCCTTCTTTCAGAGTCCTAAAGCTGAAGAATTTCAATTATTTTACTTCCCCTTCCTTATCACCAAAATAAAATGCAAAGGTTTTGATTTAATATTTCAGCTGACTTTCAGCAGACCCCCTCACTTGCCTTGCTTTCCAAAATGTCTTACCATAGGCATGAGAACATTTGCCCTTTTGTCAGCCCACACCCTATAGTTTACCTTGACATATCTGTTCTGGTTTTTTATGCCTTCTATTCCTCCCGCATATTTCACTCAAAAACCTTACTAAACCTTCTCAATTGTGTTCCTATAGCAGTCACTGTATAAACTGTTCCTCAAGTCAATTCTGAGTCAGCTCAAATGTTCTATCTTCTTTTTCCTTAGTATTTCACTGATAGGTATCTGCTCACTTATCTGTTTCCTCAACTAGACCTTATTTTATTTGAAAATAAATATCAGATTTCTCTATTTCCTATAATCAGTATTTAAATCTAGAATCAAAAGAAAACAGTTCCAGATTTGAATCCTAGTTCTAACAAGTGTTTTTTGTAAAGCACACTGAGTTTTTTTTTTTCCTCATAAAACTGAGTGTTGCAGTCAGCTTTCCAGTTGCTGCGCAGAAAGAACCCAAACAAAAGTGGCTAGTGGAGGAATGGGTTTATTTGGCTTACAGACGCGAGGGGAGACTCGATCCTGGCAGGGAAAACGATGGCATGAGCAGAGGGCTGGACATCACCTCTGCCACAGCACTGCAAACAGCGGCAGGAAGGTGTGCCAAACACTGGAAAGGGGAAGCTGGCTTATAACCCCATAAGCCCACCCCCAACAACACAGCTTCATCGAGGTTGTAAAACCCAAACTGCCATCAGCTGAGGATCGATCTATCAGAACACATTCAATTGTTTGTGGGGGACACCTGGATCAAACCATGACACTGAGATAATATAGCATTCTAGGTTTGGCAAGCATTAGTCATGTGATACATGGCTCAGTCTGTTTAGGCTGACCAAACAAGATTCCATAAACTAGATGGTTTGTGAACCACAGAAATGTATTCGTCATAATCCTGGCACCTGGGGAGTTTACAATGTTAGTAAATGCAGGTCTGGTGAAGCCTGCTGCCCCATAGTGAATGCATACATGATGCACACAGACATGAAACACTCTTCAGTGCACTATTCCTCTCCTGAGAGCTCCACTGTCGTGCCTAAACCAGTTTCCACCTCTCTAACTTTTACTAGTATTACATTGGGAATTTAAATTTGGGAGAAGAAAAATCAGACTATAGCATTATATAATAAAGTTGGTATAGTATATGAAACACAATAAGTATTCAGTTAACTCTTGTTAAAATATTGTGGATAATTGCATTAATGTTCATTATCACTCACTGACAGTTTTTAATTATATTATAGCAAATTGAAGATAACTTCACTTCCATTTTAATTCTACACTGTTTGTGTTTGGTTTGCCTCATTTGTGTGTGTCTTATTTCTTTGTCGGGCATGAAGATCTGCTTTAATGTCTTCCACTTCAATAAAACTGTGCTTCACAATAGTTTTGAGTATCAAGTTTGTGAGATTAAGAAACACCTAGGACATTAATAATTCACCTCTCTGGGCATATCTACAGGGCTTTTGCAGAGAAGATTAACTGAGTAGGGAAGACCTGCCTTGGATGGGAGTGGCATCATTCCATTGTTTGGAGAACCAATCTGAATAAAAAGGCAGAGAACAAGGGAAAGAACATTACAAATGATGGTAGCCATTCCTCACTCTGCTTTCTGCTCTGCTGAGATGTGATCAGAAGCTTCCACTTTCCCGTAATGCTGCAGGGCTGCCTGCTGCCTGCTGCCTGCTGCCTGGGCTTTCCCACCATGATGGGCTGCACCACCTCAAACCATGAGCCAAAATAGTCTTCTCTCCCCTTAAGTAGCTTCATGTAAGGTGTTTAGTAAGAGCAATGATAAAACAGTAAAATACACTGCATATGCACATTCATCCACAGGTGGGTAAGTCATATCTAGTGAGAGAGGTTTTTAATGGGTGGAGATGTTCTACAATGCCTTTCAGAAAATAATAATTTTAAGTTTTTCCAGATTAAGGGAGACTGGCCATCGTTTTGTAGGAGAAGGTCAAATTTAGGCCCAGATTTAAATTCTTTTTTGTTCTTATTGTAGCTTCAAAACAGCTCATTAAAATTTCCATGTCTTCAGTGTTCTTATTATGTAAAATGAAGATAATAAAGATTATACTTCTAATATCATAGTGGTAGAGGATAAGCAGATATGATACAGAATTTACAACAGGTTGAAAACTCCATGTAATTATGTTTTTCATAGTTATTTCTGATATAATTTCACTTACCAGCTCCTCATTCATTAACAAAAGCTTGGCTTGGCTTGCTAGGAATATCCAACAGGACATTGCCATCTCCAAAGTTCATGCTCAGGAATCATACAATCAAGTTTTTAAAATATCACAAAATAGGGCTGGAGAGATGGCTCAGCGGTTAAGGCACTTGCTTGCAGTGCCTAAAGCCCTGGGTTCAATTCCCCAGTACCCACATAAGGCATACCCACAAGGTGATCTGGTTCTCTCTCTCTCTCTCTCTCTCTCTCTCTCTCTCTCTCTCTCTCTCTCTCTCTCTCTCTTTTAATTTTTTTTAAAAATCACAAAATATCTCATAAAAATTTAAGTAATGTTATGATTTGGGTGTTGCTCCATTCAGAACTATGTATGGCTTCATGTTAACCATGAGCTTCAAATTGGACATTTCTGCCCAGAACTGAAGATGTTTGTTTTTAACTCTCTCTCATCTTTATTTGTCTATTTTATTTCTTTTCCTGCAAAGAGCCTCATTTTTCTTTGATATTACATGTTTCCCTCATCCCTCTCTGAACCCAAAGTCAATGGTGGCAGCATGGACCAGCTCATCTCCAGCCTAGCTCATCTGACCTTAATATTTCAGTATGTTGTCCCGTATCAGGGCTACCTCGCTATTCCTTCCTCAGTTTATTCTCATATTGTAAACGAGACAGTCTGATTTTTACTCCTGCTTATAAATCAGCTTACAGTCAGTTACATTGTGTTATACAATCATATTTCTCCTACGGTTTCTTGGCTTCTGGACATCCATTCATTTTGCCACTAGTAATTTAAACCTTCATTTTTCTCCCTTTGTGCTTTTATGAACAAATAAGTTCTCATTTGAAATTTGAATCCTTACAGAGTAGTTATTTTGAGCTCCAAGATTGCTAGGTGCTTTAGTAAGTGTTATCTTCTACACATCCTCATCAGAACCACTTACCACTCCTGTTAAATTAAAACAAAAAGTAGTATGCGTGTTTGAATATAAAGGAAGCAAGGCTTCCAGAGGTTCCACGTGTCCTAAAAGTCCTAAGATTTGAATCCAGGTTTGTATTTATAAAGCATTAACTTTTAAATTCCAAAATAAACTATAATCCCCCTCAGAGCTTTCCACAGATGACAAAAAGAAACAGCAAGAGAGAGAATCGTGTTAATGTGATTATGGAGGCTATCACAGTCAGCTTCCTGTTGCTGGACATACAGCTGACCAAAAGCAGCTCAGAAAAAGAAAGGGAGTTATTTCATTTTTACAAATTTCAGGGGAAAACCATTAATGGAAGAAGAATGTGGCTCACTTCTACAGATCCAAGCAGAGAGACATCACCAAATAGCCAGCAAACACCAACAGCCAGCACCACAAAACCACCAGAGCTCAAACGCCTCTCCATACATCTTAGGGCTGGACTCCAAGATCTGCCCCCAGGGACATATCTTTTCCCCAGTGGCACTTTCTCCACTGAGTCTATGGGGCCACATATTTAAACCACTACAAAGGCTGAACCTCAAAATCTTCTGTTTATGATTCGTGAAGCCAAGAAAAGCCATGGTTTAATTCAGGGTGAGTCGGGAGGACAAATGTCCAAGTGTAGAGATGGTAGTTTCAGCATTTACAAAGTGCATGTGCTCATAGTACACAGGTCTTCAAGACTGCATGTTGCCCATCTAAATTGGTGAGGATCATCTTCCATAGGCATCCACTTATTCAGATATCATTTACTCCAGACACACCTTCCCAGACACCCAACAGTATTGTGTGTCAAATATCTGGGCTTCCATTGAATACACTCAAGTTGACACAAAATAACAAATAATATTTGTCTTTCTTTGGTGTCTTTCTCTGATATCTCTCTTCCTGATTACCCCTCTCCAGGTTTCTTTTTCTACTCGGGTTCCATGGTTCAAGTCCTCTTTTATAGGACTTCTCATACCATGTACTTTTCTGTATATATCTAATCTCTTTTACTGGATCCACACAATCCAATAAGAACTTAACAGTAATTTCTCTCAAGTGTTTTTTTTTCTCTCTAGTGGTGTCATGCAGAGCCATATGTGAAGCAGTTATTTAGTAAATATAGAATTGAACTGAAATGAATTGAATTGATTGTATTGACCCAGTGGCCACAGCTAGTCAAAAGCAGATCTTGAAGTTGGACTCAGGTTTTTCTTTAAACTCATTCTACCAATACTTCAAACTGTGCAAAGAAAGCAAAGGATAACATAACATGTGGATTTTCATTCTGTCACATAGCAGGACTGCATCACTGGGTAAGTGACTTCACCTACCTGGCTTTTCTCCTTAGAATAAAATGAAAAAATAATAGCTATTTGGCAGATTGCTGTGGGAACTGCAATAAAGGACATATGAAAAGCACTTAACACCTGCTTTATCCCTAATATTCAAATAAGTTTTAGATGCATTCATTCTGGTCCTTTCTTTAACTACATAGCAGTAGTGACCACAAGCTTGTTTCCAGTAATAATTTTTAGCACCAATTCAAATAGCAGTAATGGAGTGACCAAAATAGTGTCTAACCAGAGCCACTTGTAGTGTCCCTTGGAGAGCATCAGCAAGCTCAGAAAGTCCTCCAGAATTAGAGAAATGGCTCAGCTGCTAATGGCACTTCCTGTGCAGTCATGAGAGCCTGAGGCTGCCTGATAGGCCAGTGGACTTTGAGCCTCAGAAACCACAAAAACCACTTGACATGTCCACGCATGTCTGTAACCCCAGTCCTTTAGGGGAGCAAAGAGACTAGCCAAACTTACAGGGGGAAATATTGCATGCTCCGGAATCAAAAAGAGACTCCAGCTCAAGGAAGAATGGATGGAAGAGTGATGGGTGATGGTCCCTCCCACCACCTCAGGGGAGTGAACCCTGCCATGTTTGGGCACCTATATGTGCATACACCACAGCACACCCTGCACATCACTTCACACACACACACACACACACACACACACACACACACACACACTGTGACACTGAGTCAGTATTACTTAAAAAATAGGGCTCTTAGTCCACACTTCAGCTTTTTTCTAATCAATCTCCACAGAGAACAGTGAGGGTGGGGATGGCTCATCAGAGATAAGAGCCCGATCACATGCATAAATGAACAGTGGCCGGCCTACGAAAGAAGACCCAAAGCAGCCACTACACTGCAAGACATGGTGGTGATCAGAACTGAACACAGTGCTGTGAGAAAGCAGGGAAGAGAAACCATCCACTGTCTTTCTCTGGCCTTTCTGTCTTCTGAAAAGTTAATCTCCCTGTCTTCTGACTCTCAAATTTCACAAGAAAAAAGAAACTAAATTTTATTCACAGAGATCATTAAATTGCTGCATATCAGAATGTCATGAGTTCAAGTAAAAACTGAAATGTTTAATTTTATTTCAATGAAAGATATGCAGTGAAATAAATAATACACATCAGATGTCAGAGGAGTCAATAAAATCTAAAGACTATATATATATATATATATAACATATATAGATATTATCATATATGTTTGTATCGTAATATAAAAACATAATCACTTAGTACATATATGTGTATTAAGAATAACACTCTAAACTCAGATACAATCTTATACATACATCCATTCTCAAGTGTTTCTTTTTTTAAAAAATATTTTATTTATTCATTTTCAAGCAGAGAGAGAGAGAGAGAGAGAGAGAGAGAGAGAGAGAGAGAGAGAGAGAGAGAGAGAGAGAAAGAACCGGCCACCACCTTGTGGGTCTGGCTTATATGGGTCCTGGGGAATTGAACCCGGGGCCTTAGGCACTGGAGGCAAGTGCCTTAATCGCTGGGCCATCTCTCCAGCCCCTCAAGTGTTTCTTAAGTGTTGAAAAAGACAAATAAACAGTATTAGTTTGATATAAGTAGTTCTATATTAGAGGAAAACATAAAAAACTATTCTTTTTCAATGTCTTAGATACTTCTTTAACTCATTCACTTTCTCTCAGAACTTCATTGTATACGCTCTCTTGTCACCTCTAGTTTACAGATAAAAAACAAAATAGAAAAAAAATTGTTTTCAGGAAAACAAAATGTCCGAGCTCTGGTAGGTCATGGCTATGAAGTCCATTCCTGTAATTACAGATATGCTGTGTTTTTAAGATGCTTTTATAAATGTGGTTGCCAGAAAAAAATACAAATTAATTAACAAAAAGTAATCAGTAAATAGCAAATTTTTTAATATAAATATTCCATGCTATGTTGAATATATCATTACACTCAATTTGTTCATCAGAAACTTAAATTTAAGAAATTTTCTTGTACATTTTAAGCTTATCTGATAACGACAGGGAGAATTACAAAAGTCTTGCTTTGAGAGGAGACCAAAACAATTTCACAATTATTTAAGACAGTCTTTCTGTTTGCCTTACTTTTCCTATTACATACATTAATGTATGTGACAGAGAGAATAGTGTTTCCTCCTTAATTTGTTTATTTTTAAGCAAAATATATTCTGTGGAAAGCAAGCCTTCATAGCTAAAAGAATAGAAGACATCATATTGATTATTATGAATTAAAGGAGATGAGGGCACCTGGCTGTATTACTTGTCATCTGGCGAGTTCTCAGTACAAGGAATCATAGGAGGCAGGGGAGTAATTGTACTGGTTGTGAACAGTAATGGTGGCTACTACTGCTATGTATACAGTTATGATTGAGATGGTAAAGTGAGGTAATGTATCTTTATGATAAAATCTAGATATAGCTGCAACAGGGAAATGCAGATCAGTTTGAGATGAATTACTTTATTAGAGGAAGGGAGGTCAACCATTACTTAAGCCTTCACTGCCCTCCTTCAGAAATTTTTATTTGTCTTTTTATACTGTTTATTTGTCTTTGGTCTACTGTTTATCGTAAATCAAGCATATATTTATAGGGTGGCTAATTTTATGTGTCAACCTGACTTGGTCACATAATTTCAGATACCTTTTCATGTATTCCTAATAAATGTGTCGCTCAGGATTCTTTGGAAGAAGTTTATTTATTTTTTGAGGTAAGGTACTCACTCTACCCCAGGCTGACCTGGCACAAAATCTGTAGTCCCAGGCTGGCCTGGAATTCAGAGGGATCTGCTTCAGCCTCCCATGTGCTTGGATTAAAGGCATGCACCACCACACCCAATTGAAGGAAGTTTATTTTTGTTTGTTTGTTTCAATTGATAGACTCAATAAAGCAGACAACCCTCCCCAACATACTTATCATAACATTTTATGGTTATCATAAAATTTGTTGAGGATCTTAATAGAACAAGATGGAAAGAGATTTAATTATTTCTTATTTGAGCTGGCACTCCTATATGTGACTCAGTATTTTAATATCTACATCTATCTATCCATCCATCATTCATCCACTTATTCATCTATCTCTATCTGAAGAAGTCTTAATGTCATGTTTAGATCATTTCAAAATCCAACATGTTCAAAAAATTCATTTTTTTGTTTAGAATTTCTTGATAGTAATTGACTAAGGTCCCCCATGTGTTTGGAAACACAGGTTAAGGAATTAAATTGACGGTGCTTTGTTATTTTTTTTAACAAGCAGTATTTGTGTTTATATTGGTCAAAGACAAAAAAAATTTCATCTAGATATTGCTGAAACAATCCATTCACTTACAAATACAAATTAGATTAAAATACACATGTGGAGATTTAGATATTTGACTAAAATTAGGACTTTTCGGTTCACTCATTCACCAAATACTTTCCAATAGCCTTCTGTAATAAATAGTTGATTAGAAAAGAGGACATCATTTTAAGGAAAATAGTTCAGCCTTGTAAAGACAAACATTCTAGATATTTTTCTTTGTGGATCCCAAATTTTATGTAGATACATAAAGTAACATATACAACATGCGCCCAGAGATATGGATAGGGATAACTGAAAAAGGTATAGACATATAGATTAGATAAATATAGATGAAGATTTGTCTGTAGATGTAACTATAGATGTAAATAGATTATATATGAAATATATATATATATATGATATAGATATATATGATGTCAATTACCTTAAAGTGAAAGTGTAACTGTATGGGATAATGAATAAGTGAATGTTACTAGTTGGAGGGGATGAGGAAAATGAGTTTTAAAGGATAAATAAGATCAACAAATATGATGTGCTTAAATGCAAATATCTTTATTAAACCCATCTTTGATTAAATGACCATAAGTAATTACAAATTAACAATAAAATATATGAAATCTATATGGAGAACAATATGTGGGGTTTATTAACTTTAGTGAGTTTATAATTTGAGGAGCTGTAAAGCATAACAATGATAGGAACTTAAATTAACCAAAATGCCGTCAAGCTTCTCAGTTCCCAGGTACTCTCTTTATTGCTACTGTAGTGCAAATAATCTTAAAGAGTTTATCTATCATATATTTTCTGAGGATTCTAGAAAATATGTATTAACCCATATTTTATCCAAGTTATCAGCTATCTACTCTGTGGACCACCCCCCTCCCACCTAGCATGTTCCTGAGAAATCTTTGGCTGATTAACACCGTCTGGATGTGTCATTATAGTTCTCAATCCTGTTCATGACACTAAGAATGGAATGGTCTGTGAGGTTTGTTTTTTGTTTGTTTATTTGTTTTGATTTTATGATATAGAGTTCTCACTTTAGCCCAGACCAATCTGTAATTCACTATGTAGTCTCAGGCTGGCCTCAAATTCATGATGATCCTCCTACCTCTGCCCCACAAGTGTAGAGATTAAAGTTGTGTATCACCATTCTTGGCTCTTAGGTATTTTTTGATTCTCCAAAACATGTATGACATAAAGCAGTCATGTCTAAATACATTGCTAATATAGAAGTTCAGCATATAAAATGATATATATGAATTTTATATTTTACATTTGGAAGAAATCATAATTTGTGGCACTTTGAATATATTTATGATAATTAATGAATTCAAAGCTGTGATGGTTAAGATTTGACATCAACTTGACCTTTCAAGTAATCTTGGGTGGGTCTCTGAGGATGTTTACAGGAAGACAAACTCTTAGTAGGATGCAAGATGTAAGGAAGCTCAAAGAAGTTAGAAGTAAACATCCTTTCCTGTATGGGCAGTGCAGGAAGGAAATTCCAGAGACTCAGGAAGCCATTAAGTCTGGGATAGGGTTGCATGATCCCACCCTAAGGCTATGTAAAGGGAAGAAATTCTCTCCTTGGCTCCTGCCTGTTTGCTGTTCTGTGTGTGGTGTTGGTGATGGGTTTCTCTCTCTGCTTGGAACTGTGAATGAGGGCCAGCCTCTTTCACTGTTACAGAACTTCCCCTCAACCTGTAGTTTCAATAAATACTTTCCTATCCCAAAATGTACCTCGTTTGAAGATTCATCCCAGCAGCGTGTAGCTGACTGTGACAAAAGCCCACTGTAGATAATTGTAATCCTAAAAATATCTATAAATATCATCTTAAATATCATGTCTAATGTTAGGTGTTTGAATTATCCTCACAGATACATAAGGATGGTGTGAGAATTATCCAAATGACTGTGTCACTCTTTGATTCAAGTATGAGGAGAGACTTCTAAAAGAGGTCTACATATTCAAAATTCTCCATAGCCTTCATTTTGAGTCACTTTTCATCCATTTACTCTCAGAAATTCTGAACTCCCAATAACTCTAAAATCAATACATGTTTCTGGTAAAGAAATATCACACCTTGAACTCTTTACCTATTCAGCAACCTCTGTCTAGAAGGCTCTCCTATTTAAGTATTCATTTAATTTGTCATTAAATTATGATAAACCAGTTTATAGAACCATTAATAAATTAGCATCATGGCTGGTTTTAAAACGTACTCTTCATTGACTGTACAATGAAAAGTAGCCTGAACCAAGGAGCAAATATTGCCTTTACCACTAATCCATAAGTGTTCTTATGAATATTATACTAGTTACTACCACATTGATTTCTTGAGCATTTGTTTTCTTGTCATTAAAAATATAGTATTAAGAGAATTATATAATCAAATTAGGAGATCTTGAACATCTCCACTGGGTTTGAGTTACAGATCAATACAGCACACAATCTCATATATCTGATATATCTGATGTGAGTGTGACAAAAATGCTATTTTGCATTTATATATTTTGGGGTAAGCTAAATTTTATATCAATAAATTTCTATATTCTAATAAGAAGTAGAAACTCTTTTTAAATTGTCCTGTAATTAAGTGGGAGACATGTGTATAGAATATCATATAACTCTTCTGTTCTAGCTATCTGTTTCTATGTAGCATGCTAGCCCCCAAAAGTTAAGAACTTCAGACAATGCCAATAATTTATTTGTCAACAAATAAGATAGACCTTGTTTATACATCAACAAACACTATGACAGAAAGAATAACTGGAAATGAGATGATTGATGTGGTAGTTAATGTGGTATTTTGAATGTGAACATATGTCCTGCATAGCTTGAGATTTTTTGTTTCTTTGTTTGTTTTTGTTTTTTGTTTTTGTTTTGTTTTTCAAGGTAGGGTCTCCCACTAGCCCAAGATGACTTTTAATTCCCTATGCATGTTGGTACTCGCTGGTGCTGGTTTTTCTCTCTCTGCTGTGAATTTGTCTAAGGAAATGAGACATTTTCTACCATTGATGGTGATTCCCTTGGATTCTAGAATAAACCCTGTCCTTCCACAAGCTGCTTCTGGTTGGATGTTTGTCTAGTAATGTCATGGTAACTGCAACAATTGTCCTTCAACATGATTTATTCAAATAGCCAGGCATGTGCACAAGGACAGTTCTATACATTTCCAAATGACTTGCTCTTTTTCAAAGTATAATGGCTAATTCAATGAGTACAAATGTCAAGAGAAAGAAAATTGGAGGCTACCAGTTAAATAAAGCCTTAGCAGTTGCTGGAGTTGTCTTACTTCCTCCATGTTCTCCCCATCAAACCATGATGGAGTCCAGACCCAAGAAGAGAACTATAGATACCAGTATTTCTTCTTCTCCTCCTCCTCTTCCTTCTTCTACTTTGAAACAGTGTTAAAAAATTTGAGGGGCACTTTTAAAGTGGTATATCTCTCAAGGATTCTGGCAATCATGCCAAAGCCATGGTTTAATTACAGGCTAATCTGATAATGAATCTCATTTCACAAAAGCTAAAACTAAATTGAGAGAAAATAAGGCAGTTACACAGAATTTGATAAGTCTGACCCCAAAGTCATCTGATAAGCTATAGCCTTATGAGTCATGAATCACAAGGTGAAATGTACCACCAAATGGCAGTGATCTTGAGAATACAATGATTTCTATCTATAACCAGCTCTCAAACATAAGCATATATCTTACTGTAGATTCATCAAAGTTGACTATGTAATGAGCTTGAAAGGCACCTAGCAGGACTCATAAAATGGTAGGAATGAAATTCAAGGTAAATCAGTTGAGAAGCATCTATTTTGTGAAAATGTTGTCTATTTTTCATTGGACTTGGTTTTGATTTGGCTGCTTATGTAGTTCTTATGACTATGACTTCCTCATTCTGCTTGTTCATTCATAAAATGGGTTTGTCAGCACACAAAAGTAGGAAGATGTGGCTCATAATATTTGATATCTATAGTGGACACCTTTGAGGATATTAGAGCAGTACTGTAGGCAACTTCTACAAACAATTGTTTTCAATAGGATTTATACAATTAAACACAAATAAAAGAATGGAAATTTGCTGAGTTGACATTAGTGAGTTTGATAACTCAGTTTGACTCTGAGCTTCCTAATGGCTCAGAGAAAAGAATTCAGAATTTTTTTTAAAAAAATCTTTTTATTTGTTTGCAAGGAGAGAGAGAGAGAGAGACATGCACAGAGAATGAGCAATGCAGGACCTCCAGCCACTTCAAACAGACTCCAGATGCACTTTACACATCTGGCTGTATGTGGGAACTGGGGAATGCATCTCAGGTACTAAGTAGTTCCAGGCAAGTGTCTTAATTGCTGAGCCATCTCTCCAGACCCAAATTTAGATTCTTTGGGGGTGGGGTTCCAGGTAAGGTCTTGCTCTCACCCAGTATGACCTGGAATTTACTATGTAGTATTTGGCTGACCTTGAATTAACAGACATCCTCCTACCTCTGCCTCCTGAGTGTTAGGATTAAACGTGTGTGCCACCATGCCCAGTTCCCAAATTTAATGTTTTTAATACAAAATAAAAGCTCATTCAATCATTTCCTAAGTATAAATGTTTTCTATATTCACCAGTTAAAATAATGTCTCCTTCTCTTGCGTGCTAAATTAGCACTACCAAAATACTAACAATGTAGAAACCATCTGGGGATATGCTTTACTAAACAAAATAACTACTGAATTTATTTTAAATTCTGTGAAAATTTCTGGCCAAACATGGATATTTCACACAAAATAAACATTTTCAAATGTTTAAGTGAGAGACTTCACTGTCATTTTTGGATGGAGGTTATTGTGAAAGATTTTTTGGGGTACATTCTCTCCCTTTTCAGCAAACCTGTGGTTGTTTTTTTTCTGGAAGAACCAACAATAAATAATAATTATTGATAAAGATAGTGTCTATAGTCACTTCCACAAAGCTGGGATGAACATCCAAAGCAGATAGTTAATAGGAGGAAGAGCTTTATTTCAAGCTTTAGATTCAGGAGAAGTCCCATCAATGGCAGAAGAAGAATCTGACTTCCTTTCTTAGATCCAAACAGAGAGAAAAACAACCAACACTACGAAACACCAAAATGAAAGCAGCAAACAGGATCTCCTGCCATGGCTCATTCTGCTATAAACAATTTTGGGCTGGACCAGATCAGCTCCCAAACCCACATTAGCCTGAAATTAGGATCAACCCCAATACCATCTCCTCCAGCCAGAGGGCTGGGGACCCAAATTATAAACTTAATACAACCCCTGAGTTCTGGGGGACATACATCAAACTACCACAGATATTATTCAGTACATGAGTGGCATATGCATTCGGAAACAGAAGTCTCCTTTTCATCTTCTGTTCCAGCAAACTGACTTTTCCAGAAACCAGCCCCTTTTGTTCTAAGATCATTTCCTTTGTCTTACTTGAGTGGTAATTCTCAGCTATACCAGTTTCTATCTGAATCATACATACCTAACGTAGCACATATTTGTGTTGCTATTTTAAAATGCATAATTCTGAGTAACAGTAGATGACATCACATGCCGTATGAGAGGGAATATTTCTAAACTAAAAGCAAGAGAGAGCACACTGAACTTATTTGATCATATCCTCTTCACATAGGCACTCACCCTATCTTTTGGAAATGACCATACTTCCTTTTGAGGGTGACACCCTTGTGTTTTCTTAAATTCCATTAAGCCCCACTTCTTAAATATCTACCACTTTGCAATACTGCTACACTGGGATTAAGCTTCTACCATATTAACCTTTGAGGAACAAACCATATCAAACTATAACATTACTCATGAAGGCCCTATGGAGAGTGTATCTCCTTCCATACCATTCAAACCCAGGAAGCTATCATGTATTACTGGCTCCATTGATTGCAGGATGCTTGTCTTCTGCAGTCTTTTATTGCTCACATGATTCTCCCTCATCCTTTTCTTTCTCTTAGGGCATAAATCATAGGATATTATTTCTATGTAGTTCTGCAGCTCTGAATATGCTTATGGTATAAAGCAAGTGCTCATTGGTAGACTGTTTGAAACCACAGCAAGAGGCTCCTAAATCTCAATATTCTCTGTCTCAAATATGTGGATTTTGCATAGTGCTTCAGAAATACAAGAGAGATTACTTACTAATTTTATTCAATCCCCACAACAGTCCTGCCAGGGAAGCTATAACTATAGTATTTATATTACGGAAGGAAGAAACTGAATCTTACTTTGGTTAATTAACTTGCTCTGAGTCCTGTACCTGGCTTATGAAGCACTTCTTGAATGAGTGAAGGAATGTGATACAATTAGAATGTGAGACCCCGTCTCTTCGAATGCATACTCAGTGTTTTTCCTATATACTCTTTTGTCACTCACAGACATTTTTGCTTAATTAGTCTACAAAAGACAACTATTCCTGAAAATGTTTTGAAATGCTGGAAGTTGTTGTGGAAGAAGCAAGACCAAGAAAATTAGCACATTTTTTTGGAAGGAGGGACTGTATCTTGAAATGCACACACATGTGGCAACATCTGATTGGCAAGTGATATTCTGAAGTTACATTGCTTCTGCCCATTCCACTGTGTTAGTAATCCCAGCTCCACACTTTAGTCAGTCACGGAGCAGAACTTTAGGAGAAAACTGCATGGACACCCTCTCTGATCTTTCTCCTAGACTTATCTCTGTCAATAGAATTGTCCTTTTCCTAAGCTTTAATCAGTGTCTCACTGAGTAAGTACTGATAATCAGATTTTTAATACTTTAACCCATTATATTTAATTGAGCTCTTTAAGTCACAGGAATAAATAGATACGGAGGAACCTTTAAATCCCCTGGCACTAAGTGTTGTTTACCTGACTCACTTCAATGAATCAATTTCCCTATCTAACTCTTCCCTTCCACCTCCTCCCCTTAAAAAATGAGACTGAAATTAAATGTATGGTGGTGGATCATTTCTTGCTGGCAATAATTATATGGGAGCATTTGAATCTCATCAGAAAGGTCTAATTTAAAGTAATAAACCTTCTTGCTAATCTTATTCCTAAAGTCAACGACCCTGCTCTAATGTTGATGATAGCATAGAAGCCTAAAATAACAGACCGAATGAAAGATAACCATCATGCTAAATTATATCTGTGCATTAGTATAAGCTTAATTCATAAGGGAAACTCTCCTTTTAGTGTTAGGAAAAAGAGAATTTATTTTCTGTTTCTAATATTGGGCAATATCCCTCAAAGCATCAGACCCACTAGGAGCCAAGAGGTAGAGTTTGAGCCACGGTGAATGATAGATCTCTAACAAGGAGAGAGTGATAGCTTTCCAGGAGGAGGAGACAGTAAAGCCAAATCAGCAAGGTGGAGAGTCCACTGAGGTGGTGAGTTCTATAGGGCTCAAGCATAGGAAGAGAGATAAGATGAAAGAGAAAGCAAGTCTAATTCTCACTACTTTCAGAAGGTTGCCTGAGGTGTTTCAAAGATTTGACTGCAGGGCTAAAATGCCTTAGGTGACTTTTTTTAAAATAACAGGAGCAATTAAAAGTAGCCTCACTGAGAAATGCCATAAATGGATGCATGCCTTATATAGAAACCCTGCTATGATAGGGCGGATAATGAACCTGAGAAAATAGCAATTGGAGGCAATGATCACAGGAAATTAGAAATGTTCTAAGAGAGAACATCTTAGGCAGGGGCCTCTATTTTAATATTTTCATTTACTTTTCAAATTGGGATGCATAATTTTAGTTATCATTGTGGCATTTTTCAAACACTATTTCTTTTGATTGTTTACTTATTTTTTTCTTATTCCCAATCACCCTAGAGCCCAGAATGTCCTTGAACTCAGGGCAACCTTCCTGCTTCATCCTCCCAAGAACTGGGATGACAGGTGTGAGACAGGGCACTTCGACAGGTGTTAGAATGAGAATGTGCAATTCTGCCTAGATGCTGTCAAGTTAAAACTTTTGTAATTGTTGAATAATGATCTATGGAAATAGGTTAAATTTAGATCTGGAACATGTGTGCAGATTAGAGTGAAGATGATAGTGATTCTTATAGACATAAGCGAAGGACCACATTAGAACATGGGAACACAAAAGAGATCTTTTTTTAGTCATTCTAATTGAAGGACAGGTTAGGACATAAAGATATCCTATTGGAATTTGGACAAGGGGCAGGTCACTATGAAAGAAAGGGAAGGAAGAGTAGCCAGTGAGAGTTGAGGAGCTATGATAAAGCAGTGAAACTATGCCTATGTAACTACTTCAAGAAATGCCTAAATTCAAGAGACAGACAAAAAGAGAGGAAGGGGAAAATGTTTCTAGTTTGTCAGGAATTATAAAAGAGACCATTAGACTAAATCACCTTGAAAAGTTAAAGAAACAAAACAATGCTATTTCCTTAATATGAGTTCTGGTAAAAAGAAGAGATGAATAGCTTGGGAATAAATACTCTGTGTGTGTGTAATATATATATATATATATATATATATATATATATATATATATATATATATATATATATATATATATTTAAATTTTTGCCATATATATATATATATATATATATATATATATATATATATATATATGGCAAAAATTTGGAAATAGCATCCTGAGTGTTAAGATGTTAAATCTTTCATTAAATCTTTCATTTAGGATGATAGTGAATTTAGATTATTTTTGCAGGTTGAGTAGCAATGAAATCTTGGCAAGTGACAAACAGTGCACCTGAAACATGAAAGAGATCTAAAATTAGAGAATGGATCTGGTTGCTGTCTGATTGCATTTTCATCATTGGTGTTTAAGGGTGAGATTTGTGCATGAGAATAAGAGAATGGAAAACCAGCTGGGAACCAACATGTACTGAACAGCAAACATGTTTTGTAAGTTAGGCATCTGTACCAGCACACTCACATTAACAACTTAATCCTGACAGGATCCAGAGAAGTTTAGCACTTTGATACACGATAATGATATTTAGAGAGACTAGGTCAGTCTCTCGGCGTGATGTAACTGATATCCACTATAATTTTCATTGTATCAGGTCAGTAATGAAGTTTCTTTTTGTCCATTTGATCCACCAGTGTTCTCTGTGCATAAATTATGAAACTGGTGCCATGAGGGACACTCAGCGGTTATTAAGCTTGTCTGATTTTGTCTTTCTAATGTGTCTAGTCTTAATGGACAGACAGAGCTTATCCAGGAGAGGCAGTCTCTTGAGTGTACCAAGGTGATTTCAGATCTTCTCAGAATAGGGCATAGGCAGGTGAAACTTTATAAGAGCTATCTTTGTAAAAGGAATATCATTTCCAGCCCCCAATTTACAGACGCACAGCCTGAAAATCCTGCCTGTCTTCCTGCACCTTCAGTTTCAGGGTTAATTCTCTGATACTTCTGCCCTTTCCCTTCTTCTGCACTTGTATGCCTCTCTGTTTAAACCATTATCCAACCTGTTAACATGTCAAACTCTACCCATCTCACAGGCCCAGAACTAATAAACTTTGACATCTTCCCTGACTCCACCTCTGAACACCTTTACTGGGTAAAACTCAAGTAACAATGCCTTCTTGGTAGAGGGTTTTAGTATTTTTTTTTCTCCTACCTAGAAAATTGAAGGCAGGAAGCAAGCAGTTCCTCATTGAATCACCCTGTCTGGCATAAAGGAAGTTCGCTGTGGAAGAAATTACCAGACATATTGATAAAAGAGTACATCTTTTAAAGGATTCGAGAAGGGACGAATTGCCAGGTACATAGTGGGAATGCTTTTGATGTGTCAGGACCACAGTTGTTTTGCATTTTAGTCCATTACCATAATAATAACTCTCCTCTTGCAGCTTGTGCATTTGAACATAAATTGCCTTGCCTAGAAAATAAGGGACAGAAATACTCTTAAGAAACCATAATTGTTATTACTTGAATACTTACCTCTTAGTATGAAATCTGAACAGGAAAAAAAATCTTTTAAAGAACTGAAATATTTAGTCTATTACTAAGTACACTTTCTTGGTAGAATGATATTTTTATGGAAAATATTTTTTTCTATTCTACTGAACTTATTTTATTTCACAGGAATATGACTGTGTCCACAGGTGCACTTTAAAATGTAGTAAGGCAAGTGAAATACCAAGAACATTACCTCAGCTCTGGAGCTGGAGCTGTCCAAACAAGACTGTGATATCATTGGGCACAAGAGCTACATGTGGCTGTTCGTTTTGCTCTTGTACATATCAGTGCAGGAAAATAGCCCTAAATATTTAGAATGGCCTCCTTTCCTATAGAACCTCGACTATTTCACATTTAGGTCATTCCTTAAGATGTACCTATTTGCAACTTCCCTCATATTCCTCTCCGAGAGCACTTCTGGTATTTTTGTGTCCACCTCATTTTATTGCAGTTACTTGACTGATGAGCCTTTCAAAGTCAGGGACATAGTCTAATCCATCTTGCATCCCCCAATGCCTGGTACATTGCCCACTCCACTGAAAGTTCTACATAAGTATTAAAATGACATATCCCAGCTGTGGTTGTAATGACTGGAAGTCACTCAACAGTCAAAAATTATAAACTGGATTATAGGTTTGACATATTATTGAAAAATCATGTTCTAAATTTTCACTTCTTTGGGAAATTGTACCATACAATATTAGGAACTATATTGCTAATACTAATTTTATAAGAAAAAATGAGGCATTCTTTGCATTATACTCAAATGTGTAGAATGTAAAATATTCATACAACATAAGAGAATCCTGATTATTTCTTTGACCCCCTACTTCTCTCTTTGATTTGTGTGTTGCTTTCTCATGGAACATATACTATGAAAGTTGGATACATTCACTTTTATTCTTGATAGTAACTATGTAGCAATTCGTACGTGATACTTAATTTGCTTAATTATATCTGATTTTGATAGGAACATTGTGAGGTATTGTTATGCAAGTATTGTTATGACCATTTTCCATGATAAGAAACCATATATGAGAGCAGTTGAGTTAATACCATATCCCAGAGAAGTCGAGAGTACTATGAGGAGGGAACACAAATAACCCTGGCACCATAAACCACTTAAGGAACATATTGCTTGAGCTACTCATCAGCCTGCCTAAAGCTGTAATAATATTTCACCATATTCAAGTATCCTGAAGAAATATCTAGTATGATTAATAGAAAAAATAGCATATGAGTAACCTCTGAGTAATATAAGAAGGGATTTCTTTTTTCATGTATTAAATGGTTGGAGGCATACATAAACAAAACACAGATGAAGAAGATAAGCAAATACAAACTCATTTAAAGTAAATGATACATGACACCAGAGTCATCAGAAATAGAGATGCTCAAACCATGGAGAGATTTATATCTATCTATCTATCTATCTATCTATCTATCTATCTATCTATCTATCATCTATCTATCTCTATCTATCTATCTATCTATCTATCTATCTATCTATCTATCTATCTATCTATCTATCTATCTATTTGTCTGCCTGCCTGCCTATCTCTCTGTCTGTCTGCTAGATTTGGTAGGTTCTCATACTAGCAGGCCAAAGGGCATGTTCAAGCAGCTGTGACCTGGAGGAGATAGTGAAGAGGGGAGGTTTAGTATTGCGAACAGGGAACACAAGCATCCAGGGTGGCACTGGTCTTTCAGAAGTCTCTGAGCTTTAACTTTTAGCCAACCTTTTAGATAAGTACTTCAATATTTGATGAATAGAAAATTTGTTTTGATTTTCTTGGTACTTCTATGTCTTCCAATGTCCTCTGAGTATAGGGAAGATTTCTCTGGAAAGATTTCTCCAGAAAGAAATAAAACTTTCTTGAAAGCCTTTTTTGGACAAGAGGGTGAATGTGACCATGCCTCTTCATATTACCACGAACACCAAATTGCTACATCTTGGGGTGATGGGCCCTAAACCCCAGCAGTAGTTAGATTACCTCCAGCTAGCTTCTCAGTTGTAGATATTGAAAACCAATCACTGTTAGAATTTCAAAATGTTTATCTTTTTTTTTATTTCAGACAAGATCAGGTGCATTCAGGGTGGTATGGCTGTAGACAAGATTTTTAAAAATTTCTTGTGACGCCTTTGGAGAATATAAAACCTGATATATTCTAAGAAGAGATTTTAAAAATATATTTAATTTATTTGCAAGAAGGGTAGGAGGGAGAAAGAATATGGGCCCAGGGCTTCTTGTACTAACTTATGCATCTAGCTTTAAATGGATGCTGGAAGACCAAATTAGAGGGACACGCTTTGCAAACAAGCACCTTTAACCACTGAGCAATCTCCCCAGCCCTCTAAAGGACTTTAAAAAAAAAATCTTTATTATCCAAAATTAGATACATTGAATGAGCAAGTATTGTGCTGATATTCCCATTTCCCTCCTCCCTGTCCCCAATCCACTGGATATCCTTCATGGAGGATACAGTGGATCAATCCATGTGGTAAGGGCTTATGGATAGCATAGAAGACATGAAAGTTGCCCCCCTTCATGTATTGTAGCTGAGGTGGGGAATGACTCTGGGTAATCTCTTCCACCATGGCTCTTACAATCTTTCCACCCCCTCTTCTGCTCAGTTCCCTGAGTCATGGAGGGTGAGTTTTAAGTCTATTTCATTGTTGTTGCTGTGACCTTAAGAGTCTTTGTGCTTCTACTTTAAGTTGTGTTGGAAGTTGTTGGAGTCTGTTTCCCTGACTTATCCTGGGATGACTGATTGGCTGTGGTTATAGGTCTCTTTCTTGCCCCACCACTGTCCCAAGTGTTTCACTTGGGGTCTTCAAGATAGGCCTGGAGTGGTTCATCTCTTGCTGGGATAACAGCTTTTGGCCTGGGTCTGATCGGTGGAGTTGGAATGACCAGAGCTCTCTCACTGCCTTCTGAAAAATACAAACAGACTCTCCATCAGAGTGTGAAGATAAATTTTATTTTTAAAAGTCTAGTTATTGTTACAGTCAGATCCTAGGGTCCAGCCTTAAGGTGTTACTTGAGGCAGATCTTAAATTCTAGCCTAAGGTATTCAGAGAGCAGTCTGATACCTGACTGGATTCCCTGCAGTTTTGCTTGTTTGTTTGGGGGGGGGGGCAGTGATGGTTTTTCTCTGCTTGTACTTGTGAAAGGGAGCTGGAATTTCCTCTGAATCCATAAGCTTCAAATAAATCCCTTCCTGCCATAAATTATGTCTGCTTGGAAGTACATCCCATCAATTTTAGATCTGACTATAACAATACCTAGACTTTTAAAAATAAAATTTATCTCTTGAAAACTCAATATTTTACTTACTAACTATACAAAAATAACAATTTTATATGACTTTTAATGGCATGAAGACTTATTTTCACTGCATGTTTATAGGGTATCCATGTAAGAGCTCTGAGTGAAAATTAGAAACTTTAAGGTTTTGTTCCTATCACTTCGAAAAAATAGTGGTGTAATTTTTTAGATAGACATATTACGTATTTTGATCTTAATATCTTTCTCACAATCACTGATTAGGTAATGTTCAGTGCTTTTCTCTGGTATGCCATCTGAGTTTTGTTTGTTTGTTTGTTTATTTGTTTGTTTTTGCATTTTTACATGTTACTCTGAGTGTTCCCTATAGGTAAATCCACCACTGCTTCCCAGCTGTCCTTTCCACTCCCACCACCACCTTCCCATTCATAATTGAGAAGCCTGTTTGTAGAGAGCACAGAAATGCAGAAAGAATTACACAACATATGGCTAAGTCTGGCATTGAAAGAGCTGAATGTATAAAGTAGGGGATTCTATTCCCAAAGCAGCAATGTTGGAGGAAGAGGACATCCATGCTGTGTGTACGAAGTTCTGAGTAGATGTTCTCATGGACTAGGAAGGGAGAAAATACTGCCACAGCATAGCCTCATGGTTCAGAATGTTTTTCTTTAGTGCAGACTGTGGGGAAGAATAAGACCAGGATATTCTCAAATTTGCTTACTGCATGATGGAAGAAAGGAAATTATTCTTGAGAGAATATTCGGTTCTTGATCTTCTATGGCTATGTGAGGAGAACAAGGCTTTCAGTTTGCAGAGGTCAACACAGTGAAAAATGAAAACCCCAAAGAGTCTGAGGTGACAAACATTGAGCTTCATAGCTGGGAAGGAAATTGCATTCTACCAGAAGGAAATAGAACAACTGAAATCTACAAGAAAGGCAAGTCCAAATTCAAAGGACATCATCTATTTTTTTACGTACTGGCAAAGGAAAATGGCAGAAAATAAAGGTATTTCGCCTGCATAGGGTTTTCTCTTGAGCTCTTTATAGGATCAGGTGTTTTGGCTTCATCCTGATGGTGATAAAAAGAAAGTGAAAAGATTTAAACAGAAAATGACAGAATCTTCTGTTTTACAATAAAAAAAACTAAAATGAAAGAAACTGAAGGATTAATCCCTGAAAGGACCGTTTCTTCCCTGTTAGTAGATACAGTGAATGTTTTATGATGCTGTATGGGTAGTTATTATTTTAGGTATTTTTAAAATACATGTAATGTAATATTTCATTTAAGAATAAAAATAGATTTACACAAATGTCCCAGGCTGATAAATTTCCACTATTTTTTTTTCCAATTAGTTTACCCTCGGGGATATGGTACATACCTCCTTACTCCTTGCACCTGGGCTGTGTATACCAACATTTTCTAAAATAGACTAGTAAGAATAGGTTAAAAAGTAGAGAGTCAATTTCTAGTGAAGACATCTTGAAAATGTGATCACAGTCTGAAAGTGAAGACCCGCATCCATCATTATCTTTTGTTGACAAATATGTTCCTTTGATATGATGTCATAAAATAGCCCTTTCTCTTTATTTGTTTTCTTTCTCCCAAAAACATAACCGATATCTGACTGATAAAATATCAAACCAAGAGACATTCCATAAAATAACAGTATTCTTTTTTAAACTGTTGAAATCATCCCAGTGAAATGAAAGGCCTGAGAGATTGACATAATCCCATAAAACCTAAAAAGACATGACCACTACATATAATGTAGAATCTTAGACACTGTTCATGGAGAGAAAAGGGTCATTAGGTAAAAATAAAAGAAATATGAATAATATATAGACTGTTAATATTAATGCACAGTTCTGGTTCATTTGTTGTAACAAATGTACCATACTAATGCAAGGTTTTAATAATAATGAAAACTGAATTACAGGGTATATGTGAGCTCTCTATATTAGCTTTGCAACTTTCCTGAAATTCTAATACTATTCTAAAACTAAAATTATTTTTAATTTACACTGGAAACTATGTTCTTGAAACTCAGCTAAATGTAATTTAGTGAATATCTTTTTTTTTTTTTTTTTTTTTTTTTTTTTTTTTTTTTTTTTTTTTTTTTTTTTTTTTTTTTTTTTTTTTTTTTTTTTTTTTTTTTTTTTTGGTTTTTCGAGGTAGTGTCTCTCTGTATTCAAGGCTGACCTGGAATTCACTATGTAGTCTCAGGGTGGCCTCGAACTCACAGAGATCCTCCTACCTTTGCCTCCCAAGTGCTTGGATTAAAGGCGTGCACCACCACGCCTGGCCCTTAGTGAATCTCTTAAGCTTAACAATACCCACAATGCTACATGCTTTATAAAGAGAAGAAGTTTATTATTTATCTCAGTGTTGGCAATTTAAAGTCCAAAATATAGTCACCCTTTGTGAGGATCTTATAATAAATGGATCCTGGTGGTTATCCCATGTTGTATAGATCATATGATGAGGCAGGCAGCCAGAGAGTTTCAAGAGTCAGGCCTATTTATTTGCAGGTCCTGTCAAGGGAACTATCCAGAGTACTGAAAGACACATCCATCTCTTAGCTATACTCCCAAATGTTCTAATTACGTTTCTCTAAGCCCCACCTCTTAAAGTTTTCACCATATTTGCTATCATATTGTTGACAAACATCCTATCCATAAAACTTTAGGAAACCAACATACCCAAGACAGAGCAATGATTCATCAATTAATGAGAGAATAGTCATTTTACTAGGAAAATGTAATTAGAAATTAGAGATACAGAATATTATACTAAGCTCTGTTCTACTTCCTAGAATGAACAAAATTTGTCTTGATGTTAGAGGGCATCTCATTGAGGAAAAATGATGAAGTTTGTGATTTCACACCCGACTAAGAGTTCCAGTTCCTCTATCTGATCTCGAGAAAACTCAGTGGATAGCACATTTGTAACAAGGAAATGGTAATGTTTCTATCCATTTAATAGTATGTGAAGAAAAGACCCTAGAAGTGTTTCTTATTTTCAAAGATTTAAGACAAATTGTTTGACAATATATGTGTATTCAGAAATTATAGGATTCTATAAAAACATGGAAGAAGAATATCTTGACATCTAAGAGACACCTTCACATAGCAATGAGTGCCTAATTCCCAACAACCCCTCACCCCAAGGGCCTACTTTATATGAATTTCTAAAATATCCTTTGCTCTTTTTTCCTCAGTATCAACTACATACCAGAATTTATTGAATCATTGTAGAAAATATTATCATATTAAATTTAATAGAAACATCTCCCATTCTGCCAGGCATTAAGTCCTTCCTTCCCCAATGAATTTTCCAGTGACTCCCAAGAGGTGACTGTGAGGTTGGTTCTAGTAGTTGAAGGGTCACTCGGGTTTGCTGTCCTTGCTTTCCATTCTCTGACACCTGTCTTTCATGAGATGATAACTCTATTACACTCAGAAGTTTCACACTGTGGACTGACCCTGAGATTATGTTTCTAACTTGCTCCTTTTAAAAACAGAGATACCATTCAATGTAACCATATAATTTATTACAAGCCTATGTATGCCTTCAGGGAAATACAACATAGATAATAATTGGGATCAAGCCACGAAACTTCATAGTTGGTTTCTGTTCAGATTTCCACCTCACTTCTGACTGAACCTGCACAGAATTTTCTGCCTTTCACCAGTGTCCTAGACCAGCCCATATCTCATTGTGAAGTCAAACTCCTTCATTCTAGGAAGACAATGTGACTTTTCTCCATCTCACGCATATCTTCTACATTAAATTATTATATGCATCACAGTAAAATATCATAGACTTAGTGACTTGGAGAGTAGGTGTTTATTTTCTTAAGTTTTGAAAGCTAGGCATTGGTGATGAACCATCTGGTTTCTTTGGAGTTCTTCCTATTCAGCTCACAGATGGCTTCCTTCTCACTGTGTCCTCGCTGACCACCCTTCAGTCTAGGTTTTCTGTGTGTTAATCCCTCTTTTAATAGGATACAAGTCATGGTGGAGTAAAGCCCACTACAATGACCTTATGACATTTTCAATGACCCCCTTCCAAAATACATTCATATTCTCAGGGACTGTCACTTAAAATTTAAACCAGTGAATTTTGTCACAAGGGAAGACCTTGGGTTTTATAGTCTTGGTCTGTTTGCTAGTGCTAGCTTAACTTGTCCTTGCTGATTCCTACCTGCTGAAGAAGCAAGAAGTCTTCCCAGATGCCCTTCTGTCTGCCTGGGCCATGTTGTCCGTTTTATGATAAAACATCCCTTTGAAATTGTAAGACAAAATAAACTGTTCCCTTCAATATGCTGCATCTGGTTGAGTGTCATGTCTCAGCTATGGGAAGGTAATTGCTGCGCCTGGCTTCAGCACTCATTACACTCGGTGGAAACACCCAACACAGGCCAGTAGATGTTGCCATTTTTTAATTAAATATATATTTATTGTCCATAATGAGTTACATTATTTAGTGGGCAAACAATGTGTTGTTATCCAGAATTCCCCAATTCCCCCCTCCCCATCCCTGATCAGTTGGATATCCTTCTCTGTGGGATGTCTGTATTAGTCCTTGTGGCAAGGGATCCTGGATATCCTAGTACTCAGCCCGGTTCTCCTGGCCAAAGTGTGTTGTTACTGATGGATGTCATGCCTCTGGACAGTCTCCCCCACCACGGCTCTCACAATCTTTCTGCCCCCTCTTCCGCTCAGTTCCCTGAGTCGTGGCCATTTTTTTTATCATATTTCTCTAGTGCTGAGATCAAACCCAGGACCTCATTTATGCTAGGTAAACACTTTATTGCTGAGCTAATACCTAGACCTGTTTTATTTTTTAAATCTCTTTTCTCATGGAGCTAGAACCATTGTAGGTGTTTTCATCCAATTGGAGTGCCATAAGAAACAGATGTATAACATTTGGAGCAGAAAATTGAATAGATCTACTTTTACTGAACTGAGTTGGCATCGAGCTTGGGCATTCTGTTGTTAGATATATTTTGCAAGATAAATTTCTTGAGTGATTTTACCTGTATCACCTGGCTGAGGGTCTGAATGCTAAACACTAAATTGCAGAGAAATTTGTATAATAAACTAATGCCCCAAGCAGGAGCACACGGGCTTTGTTAGTTTTTTTTTTTTTTAATTGAAGCCATTTCACAATTTTAGTTCAGCCATTTGTTTCCTGCCTGAGTGACTTATAATAATAACTCTTTTTGATATTCCCAAAATAGAAGAAAAAAAAAGAAACAACAAAGAATCATCTTCTGCTTATAGTTGTGAAAATCACTCCAATAATATATTCAAAAGAGCCAGGTTGTAGCCCTATAATTTATTATGCAACTTTGTATCAATCGCTTCTAATTTTTAAGGTAAAGCAGTTTAACGTGGGTTCCAAAATCTCCTTCATCAGCTACTTCAAGTTCCCCCCTGGTTTCATCAGATCACCAGGCCACATGGTGTGTGCTGTGTGTAAAGAAGGCATAAAGGAGAGAAGTATGTGAGTAAATAAAGGGTGCTGGACAAGATGGCCTCCAGTGGGTATCTGCCTGGAAGGGAATCAGCAGGATATAGATAATGTAAACAAACAACATGAGGTTTTTGACTTCTGGCCACTTTTGGTATAATGTATAAAATATCCTTTGAGCTGCACTGTGGGCTTTCCCTGAATGAAATATGGAATATCACACACCTCTGGCCTGAATAAAGCATGTTATCTTTTCCTACAACCTACAAATAACATTCTCTGAATTTCCTGTACCTTCTGATGGCCACTACATGGCTGTGGAGTTAGGACATGTGGATCCTCACAAATGGTATCTCAAAAAGGAATTCAAATTCCCACAATTGGTACAACAAGCAGGGTATAGACTCATAGGTCCGTAGGTCCCAAACAGCTCTCATCTGATCCAACAACACATATTCCTTGTGTCTCACATGTCCCTAGTCACTAGTGACACAACACAGTGTCAGAGAAAAAGCAAGAGTTCTGATGGGAGAAACAGAGTTTCAACTCTAACAATAGAAGATGAAGTCATAATAGTCACTTTTTGAGGTTGAGATACAGGAGTTCTGTCAGATAAGAATAAAGCCAGTTTTAAGTGTTACAGCTCTTTTAGAATTTGTCTAGCAGGCTCTCTGGCTCTCGCCGGAAAGCCCAAAAAAAAAAAAAAAATAAAGCCAGTTTAAAGAGTCTTTAAAGAATTAGGGTATGTATCTGGCATGTTCATCCTGATCCCTCTTCATCTGTCATTAAGCAGTTACATTCAAAAAGTCATTTAAATATTATTTCAAAATGAAATGGTCTAATGAAAAATAATACACAGTAACTTGAATACTCTTTACCCAGGTTTATCTATTGCTAACACTTCATTAGATTTTTATACTTTCTGAATGCTTTCTAGACAGGAAGATATCAATTATTTAAATTTTGTACATTCGACACTATTAAAATCAATGTTTACATATTAAGAGCAAGAAGATTATCTTCACATAATTCTAAGACAAATTCAGCAAATTTAATATTTATACAATATTCTTTCTTTTTTCTTCACTTCTGCATGTGTGTAATGTAGTGCGTGTTTGGTGTATTCATCTATCTGTGTGCCTGTTGCCAGCTGTGCTTGCGTTTGTTGATCAGAATAGAATGTTGGGTGTCCAACTCCGTCTACTGGTATGGAATCTCTTACTGATGCCATAGTTTGCTGGAACTCCCCCATCACAAATTGCACTGATTCTCTCCTCTCTGGCCTCTGCTTACCTAACTGACTAGATTCACTTATGTGCAGGGCCATGCCCACCTCTTTATGTGAGTACTAGCAATCAAACTAGAACCATCTCTCAGGCCTCCTCAGAACTTCATGCTTGCAACAGGAGTTGTTCTTAACTGATCCATCTTCCCAGACCTTTATTTTATTTTATTATTTATTTGCAGACAGAGAGAGAGAGAGAGAGAGAGAGAGAGAGAGAGAGAGAGAGAGAGAGAGAGAGAATGGGTATGCCAAGGCCTCTGGCTGCTGCAAATGAACTCCAGATGCACCACTTTGTGCATCTGACTTTACATGTGAACTGGGTTTACATCAAACCCCAGGTTGTTAGACTTTTCAGGCAAGGGCCTTAACCATTGATTGAGCCATCTCTCCAGCCCCAGATCATTTTTCTACCATTTCTATTCAAGTTTTATCAAAGCATCCACATATGGTCTTGATATTATAATTTTTATTTTATATAATAGTCTTGAATAAGGTTTTCCAATTAGCTAGTATGCACTTAAGCATAATTTAACTTGAAATTTTTCCAGTTTTTTTAGAAAATTTCTTGAAATTTAATTTTTTTTTCTCAAGAAGGTACATCCCCTTCCATACTTAAAATGGCATATTGCTCATTTGTGGTTATGTCTGGTGTTTTCTCATTATTAAATTCAGATTCTGAAATATGTCAACTTCTTACAGTATCACTTCTGGAGAGAAAAAAATGCCCATCTTATTGATTCCTTTTGATGATGTGGTAAAGGACAATAGTATAGTCATCATTTTCCTTTTTGACTACTTAGCAGCCTATGGAGAGATCCATGTTGATCATGAAAATATTCTATTACTCATGAGAATATTCCCCTAAATCTAGCATCCTTGAAGATACTGGTATAAGATTTTATTTACCATGATTTGTAAATGCTGATTTTAAAACACCAGCGCCTAATCACATTTCATATTTGGGACTGCAAATAACTCTGTGAGCCTCCACTTCCCCAACATATCTTCCTTTATCTCTGTATCAAAGACATAAGTACCCTATTATAGAAAAGAACTTACTGCGATCTTGTCACTTTACCAAAGAACAATTAAAACATAGGACCTTTAGATGGTTACACCTGACTTAATATGAAGATATTGATATTTCCACATGGGTTGAAGATCTTGTCTACAATCTCAGTAGAAAAGTAGGGAAATTGCATCAAGCACATCCTTCTCTAAGACGACTTCTGGTTGCTGTTATAAGGATAAGAAAAAAACCATACCTTAAATCTAAGGCCCAAGACACCACATTTACAAGCACAGAATTCCATATTTTATTCTTTTCCTTTAATAATCTAATGGAAGCAGAGCACTTAAGAGGAAGCAAATTTCATTGATGTCTTTCTTTACCTCTCTTAAAAATGTATTTAGAAGAAAGGTCCCAAGCAGCATTCATGGATGGTGAAATATAAGAGGTTTATTAAGATTTTGTAGGTAAATCATATTTATCTTGATAATTTTTGTGGTATGAATTCACTTTTTGAAAGGAGTTAATGAGCTGACGATTAGAAATATACATTATATGGACACTCTTTCTGAAAGAGTTGAAAGGTGTGAAAGTTTCAGCAACTATGACCCTGAGTACTGTTCCTCTTCCCCCTGCCAGAAATGATTTAATAGTTTATATCATGGGTGTAGTAGGTTAGGGTTCAGGGGATGAGGAATGAGACTATCACACATTGAGAAATACTTATCTATGGAGCTTGACTAAAATTTCTTATACAAACAGGTGTGGTAGATATCTTTCCTGCTGTTCAGTTGTAGATTCTGAAAACAAGAGAAAGAGATGATTGGTGAAGAGTATGGTAATGGTATGTATATTTTCCATATTCTTACTCTTTTCAATGCATAAGTGTCTGTAATATGGTAAATTAATTCTGCATAACTAATGATCATCTCTTTTATATCTGTATATCAAGAGTGCAGGACAGCCATCAGAGAACAGCCTATATCTAGTGATGGATATTGTCAGGAGGCATTTAATCAATTCCAGAGAAAGACCTCTTCCAACACCTAACAGTAAGGGTGTGCTTTGTTCAAACTCTTCTGGCATTTATTATCCACTTTGATCAGCAATGTATTTCATTAGAAAGAAAACCTTTTTATTAAATAATTAATTTGATTTACATTTATTAAGCTAATGGACAGCAGTCAGGCACAGAGATTAACATCAAGCTCCACCAGTCTAAAGCTCTGACTGGCTAATTCATTTTGCTGCTTTTGAACTCTTTATCAAGCCCCTCGAAGCAATCGTATTAATCTGTGCTGCAGATGATGGCTTGCATTCCTCCTCCCCGTAGGCAGCCAGGTGCTGCCTGTCACTTGGTAATTGGACCAGGGTTTGCATATAGGTCTTGACAGCTCCATCCTCAAAGCAGACTGGCACTTAATTTCAATGAGAAGAAGCAAACTGGCAGCCAGTGTAGACATTTGAGGGCTGGTCTCCCTTTTGTGGCAGCTGGTGGCAGAGCCTGACAGGAGGAAGACTGGATTGGTCTTTTGGGGTGGATTCACACTCTGGAGAAGGAATTGCATTCACTCCTAATGTGACCATAAAGTTCACATAGGAATAGTTAGCCGAGTGCACTTAACTTTTACGTGGGAATTTGTGGTCTGAAAGAAAAATGCTTTACCATGATTGAAATAGGGACAAAAAGAATGTACAAGCAAAAAGAAAAAAATAAAAACAAAATAACTTCCAGTTTGTTAGACTGTTATTTTGAATGTGCTTCACTCCTTCCAAATGTCATTGTCATGAAGTCTGTTTAACAGTGTTCATTTGATAGCCATTTGGTTTTCAGAAGTAGCTGTTTCACAGTAAAAAGTCTGTGTCACTGTTTTAATATGCCTTTGATTTGATAATAAATTGATTCAATCCATTCCAGGTCTGATGAGGCTAACATAGTTTAATCAACAGATTTAACTTCAAGGTTTCAGAAACTTGGTCACTATATCCAGTGATAGCTAAGCGTGTGAATAGTTGAGTTATGTTATCTGAATTTATTTTTATCATCTGACCAATCTGTCTCACTCAGCTATACCTGTATGTACATGAGGCCAGCCCTGCCAAGTATAGCCGTTCACAGAATGGAAAGCCTCTCTGAATCCTGAGATGTGAGGCCATGACTGTGGGGCTTAGGGTTCATTCATTCATTTATTTGTTGTCACTAGATTAATTTCCTCTAGTTTCTTAGTAAAATATTTTTCTCACATTCTTTTTAGTGCAATACAGTAGAAGTCTATTGTCTTTTCTATACAATGATTAGGGTGTTAAGGGATATTTATTTGACTTCAAGCATCTCTTCTGTCAGTTAATAGTAGTTTAATTCCAAGTAAGTAATGCAAACTGCTTTGTATGGAGGATGGAAATAGTATCTTTATTGACATTTGCAGAGCATTGCAGATAATATATCTATTACATGGGTCAGAACATGAGAGGTTTATAAATGGTGGTTAACCCTTATAGATGGCTATATCTTATAGTGCCCATGGCCATGTAAGCTTTATTCAAATTTACACATATCCTTAGTAGAATTTCAGGCTCTATTTTCTTTTTAAATTTGTGGAAATTATATTACTTAAGGCAACTTTTACTAATATAAAGCAGCATGCATAGATCTAATTCTCAGAGGGAAATGTGTCTCCTAGTTATAGGAAAACTTAATAAGTAATTGTGCATACATACAATGTATACCCACAGGGATGCCATGGTGGGTGTCACCTTACATGATGGTGTTCTTTTACAGTGGCTCTCGACCATAATCTCGGCATTCACTTTAGAAATGAACTATCTACCACTTACAAGGACCCCTTGCCTGTTATGTGTGTGACTCATTTTAACATTCATGGTAGCCCTGAAAATGAGATTTTTATTTTAGCTTTTCAAGTTATGATGTAGAGTCAAGGAAAAATTAATGAAGTCTTTATTTCATATAATTATATTGTTCTTGATCTGGGATTCCAGTCCTGGGATAATTGAGTTGTTATACTCTAATGCCTAGAAAGCACAAACAATTAAGCTAAAAGGCACAGTTAATCAAGTTCTATTTTGAAAACTGCAGGTCCAAAAGGCTTCACCTCGGGTTGATATCAAGCTTTGTGCAAACCTTGTAGACATCACCTCTCATGTCTTTGGGAAACAGAGTAGTCTCAGCTTGCATCCAGATGTAGAGCAGAAGCCCAAGTATGAATGGTTTTCAACTTTAGCTTTACTGACACACTCTCAAAACTAATATTCTCCAACCATTTAATGATCACTGATCTACTAATGGAAACAGAGATGGTTAGCATGATCATTATTGTGAGGGTTTATGCCTTGTCAATGAGACAATATCTAGTGTCACCTGTGAAGAATTATCTAGATTACTTTAGCCTCTGGGCACATCTGTGAGGGATTATTTTGATTAGCCTAAGTAGGAAGACACACCTTAACTGTGGGTTGTACAGTTCCCTGGGCTTGAGTACTGGACTCTATAGTAAGGAGAAAGCTGCCTGGACACCACTCTCTGTTTCCTCATTGTGGGCCTGCTTCAAACTCCAACTACCTTGCTTGCCCACCGTGATAGGCTGTAACCTGGAAATGTAAGTTGAAATAAATCCTTCCTTCTCTTAACTGACATTTGTCAGGGATTTTCTCACATCAATGACAAGTTGATGAATGCAATGATCAATAATCATTTATTATGAATTTCTGACAAATGATTGATATTTACTCCTCTGCCTTTGACTAACACTTCTCCTTACCAATGGCAGAACCAGAAAATCTTTTTTATTTACTTGTGGCCTGGCAAACCAGTAATGTTTCACAAATGTGAGTTTTCTATTGAGTTTTTAAAATGAAAGAGAATTGCATGACAATAGTCCCATTTTAATAAAAGTTCCAGAATCCTGTGTGAACAGTTTGCTTTCCTATAAAGAATAGTCTGTGAAGTTAGAGATTTCAAGATCTAAAGCAAGTAAGGAATTTCCCCTCTGGTGTAACTAAGCAAGGTTAGAGCTGGAAAAAGCACATGTAGGCCAATACTATATAAAATTATTTAATATTTTTGATGTGTTAGAAGAGACTGAGCATTCAAAAAAATGAATCAAATATAGCTTCTATTATTAAAGAAGTCACAATGTTGAAGTAGTAAACAAGTAGAAGGCAGTGTAATTGATAGGAAGAAAAATATATCAACCTTAGGATGGCAGGGAAAATAATGAATGTGGAATTAGATGCATTTGTTTTGAATTCCTTTTGAAATTTCCAAGTGCATTAAACACGGAGTTGCTCACTAGAGAAGCAGAGGCATAAGTACTATCATGATGAAGTCATCTGTGAGAAGGTTGTTATTTATATTAAATGGAGAGGGTATTTAGAAATAAATGACTTGATTGGAGTAGCATCTAGCGTGTGCTTAGAACTGAGTATGAATCAGGAACTGTGTCAAGTGTTGTATGTACTTGATAGACTGTAGCCACCCCATGGAGTGGTTCTTTATTCAGTTTAGATGTGTGAGCATCCATGTACTAAATGCTGCACTTCAAATTAGAAAGGGTGCAGGGATTTGGAGCTGTGCCTGCATAAGTTTAAAGTCGACACTTTAAGCAATCTATTCCGGAGAAGAACTTTTAATAAATAGAGTTAAAGATATCTGGAATGATCTTAGAAGGAAGGTTTAGATGGTGGTCCAGAGCAAGCTCACTAACTTAGAGCTTCGTGAAATTGCTACAGAGCTTCCCAGAAACTTGCCTTACAAAACTTGCTGGTGGTTTAAAGTAGAGCACAGGCTAGGATATGTATTTTGATCTTAGTATAGGGTAGGTGATCTCTCACGTTTGTTTACTCCTGCACCAGTTCTCATGTCTTAGAAACAATCCAGAGTAAAAGATTGCCCACTGCCTGCTTCACTGTGTGTGACAAGTTTCAGAGTGGCGCTTCTCAAATCCAGGATGCATAGGAATGTCTTGAGGGTTCTGTTAACTGCACAGTCTGATTGAGCATCTCTGGGGGTTGGGAACAAAGCTGAGCGCTTGCTTTGCTAACAAGATCCCAGGAGAATTATGCTGGTCTTCTACAACTGCATTTTCATCAGCAAGATTTGTAGTGTTTGGATTTTTTCCTCTTTTGTGTTGTATTAAGTACCTCCAGCTCCAAGTCAATTTCCTCCTGCTTTTCTTTTATATTAAACAAAGAACAGCTGTTTATGTAGTCACAGGTGGTGGCAATGTGGACACTGTCTTAACACACTGAGTGCTTATTATTTGCAATAAGAAGAGAACAAAAACCTTTATAAACAGCTATGATAATACTAGCAAGCATTTTTATACTCCTTGACAATTTACAGTGTGCAATCTAGAATATTATCACCATTGATTCAGTTGTCTAATACTTATTTTTTAAGTTTACTATGTCTAAGGTAATGAGGGGACAGCAAAGACAGATGCATCCTCATGATATTCATAAAATAAGAGGAGAAAAAATCAGGAAATAACATCATATACTAAGATCTGTGGTGTAAAATAAGGATTAAAAAATTAATGCAACAAGGTGAAGCATGGTGAATCACTCCTGAATCCCAGCACTCGGGAGGCCATGGGCAGGGGCCATATGAGTTCTCTACTAGTCTGTGTTACAAAGAGAGTTGCAGGCCCAAGTGGTTTACCTTGCCAGACCTTGTCTCAAAAGTAAATAAAAAGCCGGGCATGATAGTGCATGCCTTTAATCCCAGCACTCGGGAGGCAGAGGTAGGAGGATTGCCATGAGTTCAAGGCCACCCTGAGACTACATAGTGAATTCCAGGTCAGCCTGGACTAGAGAGAGACCTTACCTTGAAAAACCAAAAAAAAAAGTAAGTAAAAATCTTAAAACATGTGAAAAAGTATATAGGTATACAAAGTAGAACATTCTTAAATCCTCCAGACATAAGGAAGTAATCAGGGAAGGCTTCCTGAAGGACATTTCATCTTGACCACTACATTGCCATTGTCCTGTGTGTCAGTAGATACATCCTCAATAGACACTTAGCTTCTCTCTTTCCTGAAACAAAGCACCTAACCAGAAGCAGCTTATGGGAGGGAAAAGGTTTATTCCAGCTTAGTTTTGAGGAGAAGTTTCATCACAGTGTGTAAAACATGGCAAGAGAAGACAGCCATGTGTGTATCATCTCCACAGTGGCAGGAGGAAAGTAGTCACAATATGGGGCTTGGAGGTGGTCACTCCTCCTCCAGCAAGGTTCTGCCTCCCAATGGCTCCACAACCTTCTCAACTTGTACCATCTGGGGACCAAATATCCAAAAGACATAAGCCTATGAGAGACATTTTATTCCAACTCCCACAACAAAGGACACAATCCCTAACACACCATGATCATTAATGTGGAAATCCTAAAAGATGAAAATCCTTCAAGTTAAAATACCAAACATAGTATTCTTAAAGAAAAAAAAAACTACCAGAAAGTTATGTAAGAGAGTTAGAATGTTGAATTCTGGGAAATGGATTGACCATATGGTAAAGCAACAAGAAAAATATTCATCTGCAGAGGGATTCTGCCCAGTTGTTGAAATCCCAGGGACCTTTACTGGATTGGAACCACCATCTCATGTGAAGGAGCCCGTGAAGATACTGACTGACTTGGATGTAAAAAAAGTGTACAAATAGGGCAGAAAGGTTTGTGACGGTGTTAGCTCCCCCACACAGCTCCCTGTAAATGTGTGGTCTGAAGAAGAGCTCAAGTGAAATAGATTTCTACATGAAAGTATGGCCCAGAAGAGAGGAGAACAGAACAGAGCATACTCATGCTAGGGAATGCTGAATCCCAGAAGACACTCAAGTGAAGTGCCCCATCAATGAACGTGAACATATTTTCTTAGAACAGTTAAGGCATAACACACACTCAAAAAAGCAACAAAAATAGCAGCTATTTCATTTGTGATGAAAGACTGCAAAATTAATGATTACACAAGTGATTTAGCTCTTATGGACTTCTATGCAAATTCATATATAAATATATATATGCATATATATATTTGTACATATGTGTATTGCATACTGAATTTATCAAGATTTATCTCGATTATTTTTGTCAGCACTTTTTTCTTACAATTAACAATAATATGAATTTGATCTTTTATCATTTCCAGTGCTGAAGATATAACAACTTGTATAGAATCCCAAAGAGTTCTAATTTGTTTTATGTATTATATTGTAAATTTGACTCTGTACATTGTCTCAATGATGGCTTTGTTTATAAACAATGTGTTTATATATAAAACCACTTAAACTTTTTTTAATAATTGACAACTTCATTTATAAAACATAGAGGTCATATAGATTTTTGTCTTGTGGACCACTGTATATGCAGTGATGCCTATTGATTATTGATCCATCATATCCAAAGGCATGGGTTGATCATCACACTACTTCAGATAACCATAATTAGGAAGCTCAGTATATATGAATATCAACAATGGGATGTATGTTCATACATTGAATGTTTTGACATTTTCCTTGATGAACACAGTTAGATGAATTACTGTTATAACCATGTAATGGTCATTAGTATACTGAGTTTTGATACTTGCAAAGTTATTATATTCATTACTAATTTCTATTGAAATGTATAAAGAGGCCCATGAATTGTTTCCTTTCATATTTATGTTTCTAAATTCACTTATGAAATTTTAAATCCTTATTAATTTTTATCTCGTCCAAAATTATATTTTTAGGATTTAAAAAATATTTTCAGACTTTATAAATCTGAGACTTTAAGAATATTGGTATTCTGGATTTTCAACATTCATGATTATGGCATTTAGGGTTTTGTGTGTTTGTGTGTGTGTGTGTATCTCAGGATTGTGGTTAAACACAATATTTTGCAGCACAGACAGAATTAAGTAAATTAGGAAGCCCTTCTAGACTTTATTCACATATGCATGACATATAGCTGCTCCTCCTCTTCGTTGCTCTATCTATAAGTCCACAAATATTATTTTTGCTTTTTCTTCAAAGCTCTGAGTTGGCAATAACATTTTGATTTTAATCAGTGTCTTTTTTTACTCTAAGCTTTATTTTATTTTTCTTTCTTTCCTTGGTTTCTGGGAAATATATTTTAAATATCAGTCACTATTCAGAATTTAGTCATTCTTTGAAGAAGTCCTATTGAGGATTTTTTTGGGGGGTTTTGCTTTTACTTTCTGGAGAAGGACCTCTTTAAACTATTTTGGGTCAAATCTAAGCTTCATTTCCACCTGTCTAGGTGGTGCACACCTGTAACCGATCATCACAATTGAAAAGCAAGATGTGTGTCAGTTTGAATTTGAGACTAGTTTAGGCTCAACAAACAGATAATGCATCTAATTAAGAAAGCGATAATGATATATGATAACTAGCTAGATGATAGATGCTGTGTACATAAATAGATAGTAGATAAATTAATGGTAGATACAGGTAGATGGTGTGTACATAGATTAATAGATTACAGATAGATGATAGAAATAGATAATATAGACATAAATACATAACAAATAGATGATAGCTAGATATAGAAAGATGATGTAGACCTCTATAGGTAAGAGATGATAAATAGCTGGTGGGAATGTTCATCTCTAGTCCATAAAACCACATATCTTTGATTTTGTATTTCTTGTCTCTTTTTCCCTTTTTATTTTGTTCTTTCCTTTGCTGCTTTATGTTTCACCTTAAGTTTGCCTCTTTTCTTTCTCTCTGTCTCTGACATTGCTCTCTCTCTCTCTCACTCTTTCTCGTACTTATTTAAAATATCACAATATATTTCTGACAAATATGATCCCATATTGTCCTATGAACTGGTTGAGACAAATACAATCAGATAATGTTTGTATCTTTGTTGCTGGTGACTTTGTAATCTTAGGAAGGTTGAAATCTCTCAGACTTAATTTACTTTGCTATAAAATAGTAAAAAAAAAATTCTATAATAAAAAATCAAAACTAGTATTATCTGAGACAAATGAAACAATAAGCAGTTCATCTTAAGGGAGGTAATTCTTAAAAGTTCGCAATAGTAATAATCTTGGGAATATATTTTAGCTTTGCTTCCAAAGTTGGTATGGCTCAGTCTTGTACTAGATTGTAAAATTTCCATAGGTAGAAAAGGTTTCTTATTCATAATTTTTTCCCAACTACGCGAACTAGCAGATTACATGGTATAGATGCTTCATAGTTTATTTATGAAGAAGCCAAGAGAGTAGCTGGGGCAAGCGAGGAAGCAGACATCACTGACAAGCAGGTGAGGGGCTCACTTCCCCTCCTTTGTTCTCCACCCACCAGCCTTTTAGAGGAAGACAGCATCCAGGCCTGTGTCTCTGCTGGCACAATTTTTTGGCAGCCTTTCTCTCTAAAATTGGAAACCAGAAGAAAAGATTGCTGGACCAGCTGCCATCAGCGACTTAAAAAAACTTGAATGTTTAGGCAATTATAGTTTCCCATGGTGCTTCTCTTTGCTCTTTTCAAGTATAGTGTTTTTTGTAAGTCCGCTGAACAAAAGGTTCATAAAAGCACCTCAGTGATGCAAAAACCCAGGAGAGCATGGCTAAGTGTGGCTTTTCTGGAAGCTTCTGAAATGTTGTTTTGGAGACTACGCTGCCCGCTTTTACATGCAGATGGTCTTGAGGGTGTCATGTGTACCTAGATTTCTGCTAACTCCACACCTTCTCCCACTGAAAAATGCCCCTTGACTAGTATTAACAGTCATTGCACTTGAGGCCTCCCACAATATCTGACTGTGTCAATCTTTCACAAAATACCTTTCAATGCTCACATGGCTGTTGAGCTCATAACAGTTATGAAATTTATATTACCTCCTAAACACAGTATTTTTTTTCTTATTTGCTACCTCAGTGAATGGCAGAGACTGCTACTTAAGCCTCGCGACACTAATGTTAATAGATATTACCTTGATTTGGTAGAGGTGGATCCCAAAACATGAAGCAATCATAAAGCCAGAATGTGAAAGAGCAAATATTCTATCCCAGGTTCCTTATATTCAATGACAATGTCTCTTCTGATAATGTCTTCCATCATGGAAGGGATGGGGGGATGGTTAATGGACCAGTTATGTGATTATAGGTCCCTTCAGTTGGTTGCTATGGTCACTCAGATGAACTCATGCTGTCCTTCCATAGGTTACCTACTCTGCTGGGTAGCAATCTTACATTAAACATTAAGTGCACCTGAAATTGCCTGAATTTACTTTATTTTTATTAAATTACAACATGACACTATTTGAGAATTCTATTTGTGGGTAGCCTTTCATCTATTGTAGAACAAAGTACTGACTGATAAAAAAATCAAATATTTTTGATATTAGAGATAAAAATAATGGAAGAAGTGGGCAGCTAGACTTGGACCCTAGAATAAGTGTTTATTTGATGTTTCTTTTTTGTTTATAAAGCTAGTTTATTTTTTAAATTTATTGTCCATAATGAGTTACAACATTTAGTGGGCAAACAATCAGTTATTATCCCCAATTCCCTGCTGCCCTCCCCTCCCCCCTCCACTGGATAACCTCCTCCATGGGTCGTCTGGATCAGTCCTTGTGACAGGGGACCATGGATAGCCTAGTATTCAGCCAGGTTCTCCTGGCCCTAGTATGTTGTTACTGAGGGGTGCCATGCCTCTGGACAGTCTCCCCCACCATGGGTCTCACAATCTTTCCACCCCCTCTTCTACATAGTTCCCTGAGTCGTGGTGGATGAGTATTAAGGCTGCTTTAAGGTTGTGAGCTTAGGGGTCTTTGTGTCGAAATCATTGGTTTCTGTCTCACTGGCTTATCCTGTGTTGATTTAATGGCTGTGGCTGTGGGTCCCTCTTTCCTCCCATCATTCTCTGCGGGGTTCCATTTGGATCCTCCACGATATGACTGTGTTGGCTCCCCTTTTGCCAGAATCTCAGCTATAGGCATATGGTCAGTAGGGTTAGATGGGCCCTAGCTCTCTCTTTGCATCCTGAAAAATACAAACACAATTGCCTCTGGAGATCTCTGGTCCTCGATAGAGGCTTCCACTGGTGAGAATCCTGTGCTGGGAGGTATCTGAAGCTCAGAGTGTGACTGCAGCTTCTGTCTATGACCTGGATCCCTGCTGAAAACCCTGACCTTTGTTTCCTGAGGGACGTGGCATATCTGCTAGTCAGCCATCTTGAACCACGACTCTGTAAAGCTAGTTTATTTTGTAAAGAAGCAATACAAATACAAAAATTCATTCACTTTTCTCTTTCTTTTTTTTCATTGTCCCTAATGAGTTACATTATTTAGTGGGCAAACAATGAGTTGTTATCCCCATTTCCCCAATGCCCCTCTTCCCCTTCCTCAATCAGCTGGATATCCTCCTCTGTGGACAGTCTGGATCAGTCCTTGGGGCAGGAGACCATGGATAGCCTAGGAGTCAGCTCAGTTCCGCTGGCCCTAGTGTGTTGTTACTGAGGGGGCCGTGTCTCTGGATATTCTCTCCCCTCTTCCACTCAGAATCTCCATCAGAGAGTGAGATCGGTATAGGTTAACTGAGATACACATTTCTTAATTAGCTAGATTCTATTTTTAGTAGCCTCTCGGTCAATAGCTCGCATAGTGCATCTCTCGTTGGGGGCCCAAGAGTCTTATAGCAATATTTGATAACTTTCAGTGAGCAAAATTTCAATTTTTGACTCACATGAAAAACAAAAATAAGATACCTAGTAGGTACCATGTTGTCTATAAGGGTAAGGCCATTTAAAAGATACAATTGTCACAATATTCCCTTCCTGTCATCATCTCCACCAAGAATGTTGAACTGGGCATTCTAGAATTGAGCTGACAAGACATAGTCAAATGAAGGAAACAAAGGTTATAAAAGGATTCATAAGTCCTTATATGTTCAGATGAATTTTTTCCCATTGTAAAATATTCTCTTGCCTTTTGGAGGTGGTGGTCTCTATTATCACAATTGCCATAATGCTTTACTCATTGAAACCTTATACCCATTGTTAAAGTATATATTTAAGAAGGAATCTGATAGAAATAACTTTTAGGGGTCTAGATAGACTACATGTAATGCAGAAGGGAGTGCTGAGTAAAACGCAATGTACCACATGTTTACATCTAGGAAGGGGACAGGAGCAAGAAAGAACAGAACAAGTTAAATTGCAGTTCTAGGCAGCTTTGCAAGCCTTGAAAGCATAGGTCAGTGTATGTGGTTAGGAGTCACATGTATTTGGGTTTACATTCCAGGCTGTATCTCCTCCTAACTCATGACCATGGGGATGGATATTTAGTTATCCTTGTGCCTTATTTTCTTCATTAAAATAGTAACACAAACTTCTACCAGTGGTAGAATGTTGAGGTTTACACGCATAGCTGTTGCTAAGAAACTTGCTCAGGATTTAAAACGTGGAAGAAACTCAGCTAGACACTGCACATACATTGTAATTTTTCTGTCAAATTCACAAAGAACAAGCTTGGGAGACTATTGCAGAAACAGGGCAAGGTTTTAAACCATGGCTTATTTTAACAATCTGAACACATTTCTGCTTATGTAAAGGATCCTCCTAATAAAGAATTATAACAGACCCATGGTTATCAAATATAACTCAGTGTTACAAAAAGAGCATTTCTGGTACTGAAGGACAATCCCTTGTTACTTCACCCTAAAAAACAAATGTATGCCCACATAAAGACATATTCAAATGTTCATGGTCCATGGGCTGTAGTTTTCATTATAAATGAAGATTATTTTTGTTCAAAACATCTGATAATTAGGACTGGTGAGATGACTCAGTAGTTAAGGCACTTGCCTGAAAAGCCTAACAACCTGGGTTTGATTTCCCGATTTCCATTAAAGCCAGATGCACAAAGTGGTGCATGAATTTGGAATTGTTACAAGGGAAGAATATCTGTGGATCTCTCTCTCTCTCTCTCTCTCTCTCTCTCTCTCTCTCTCTCTCTCTCTCTGCCTTTTTTTTCTCTCCCTTTCCTAACTAAATAAATAATAATTAAATGCATCTGATAATTAGTCATCAGAAAAGCAATCCTGGAAGTACCTAAGTAAGAGGATAGATTGGTATTTTCGGGATAAAAATGAAGATATCATGACCAGATAATAGAATATTAGCTTGCAACAAGGCTGGTTGGGACTAATTATGTGATATAAAAATCACATAATTTCAAAATTTAGTTTTATTTACAATGTCAGATTCATAATCTCTATAACATACTGTTGTTATTAGAATTAGAACTATCTATAATTTTGTAACTAAGCAGTGAACAATATATTATATCAATAAAGCATGTAGCAAGCATTTATTACTAAAAGAAATCCTGTCATTGAATTGCGCCATTCAAAACTTACTCCCTCATAGATCCACTGTTTGGAATATGTGTAATACAGAATATTTGTTAAAGAAAAGGTTGCATCAAGGAGAGAATTTATATACAGTAATGAAGAAGTAAAGCAAGGGTATCTTCCAATGAGTTACTGTTATTTTGGAGAAAAAGAAAGATTTTTGTTTGTTTGTTTGCTTTATTACAGATGAGGGTCTGGCTGAGTGGATAAATACATTTGTTTATGGAATCTGCTGGACCTGTTTCAGCCCTAAATTATACACATAAACCAGACACAAAATGTGAGGCATGGGATTTATGTTCATTTGCCCTGGTATGTCTAAAATACACCAATAAATAAATAATAAAAGATAACTAAATTGATGAATATTTTGAAAGAAGTTCAGGTTATATAGAAACTAAGAGAAAACTAACATATAGAAACTAACAAAAGTCAAAAGGAATGTTGGATGAAAAGACATGCATTTATTTGAAATCACTGACTTTAGGCACCTAATTAAGACATGGTGATATTATACACAGGAATTTTTCATGTGCTAATAAAGGTGGAAACTGTAGTAAGAGACACTTCTGTATTATAACTTTTCTGTATTATAAAGTGAGGAGTTTAGGATACTTGATAATTTTCCTGAGATCAATTTCTTTTAAGAGGTCTACTCATTACATGATCTCTAGCTGCTCCTTTCGACTGCTGTGCTTCCAAACTATAGCACCTGTCTTTCATAATGTCTCAAAGAGAAAAACCAACATATAGCTTAGCTACTCACAATAAACACCAAGTGCAAGGAAAAACCTTTCCTTGAGGTTTTTAGAATATTTTGTTTCCATGAGTTCTCATTTAAATTTATTTCTTATGGGACCACCTTAGAAATAATTTACGGGCTACTATAAAATTTATGGATGAAACAAAAGTAGGAAAATACATCCATTGATATAATAAACTCTTTAGAGGGTTGTTTATTCAGTCTATGTAAAATCTGTTTTAGAAGTATCATATTTTGGTATGAACTCAGATTTCAAATGACTACTATGTGTTAGGTATAAAGAATTTTATCCTTTGCTCTTCACCTGGGGAATGGGTTCAGCAAAACAGAGCATCTGAAAGTTACATGAATATTTGATGTTTAAGTGATCAGTCCTTACTTTTATTTTCTAGTGCATTTGAATGCATTTTATTGGGGTGATGGAGAAAGGAGGGGATGGGTGGAGTAGGAGCCGTCTGGATGCCTCAGCAAGGAGCATTTGAAGCTTCCAATATTATTTAACTAGAGTACAATTAAGTCCATTTCCCTTATGGTTTGGCTACCTACAAAATATATGACCCCAGGGAAGTTGCTTCATTTTGCTAAACATCCTTCCAGTTATATTTATATCAAAATATTCGACTAAAATATCTCCATCCAGCTTTATGTGTATTTGGTTTTAATTTATCATATTTGATTTGACTTTTTGTTGTTGTGGTTTTTATTTTTTTTAAGGTTATACTCTTTCATTCCCTCTCTCTGTCATTCTACCAAGGACATTCCTCAGTGGGGCTATTGGTATTCACTGCAGGGTCATGAAGGTCTCAGTTAGTTTCTGTGGGTGGGAACATCAGAATATTCCTATCCACATTATGGCTTTCACAATCTTTCTTTGCCCTCTTCCACAATGTTCCTGAGCCTTGGAGTTTGTGGTACAATTCTGATTTAATGTTGAGTCCTCTGCAGTCTCTGGATTAGTGCTTTGATGAATTTTGAGTGACCAGCATGTCTGTTGCCATCTCCCTGGAGCTGGTTTCAGGCTAGCGGTGAGAGTAGTACTCATGCAGTCCTCTGCATTGCCTCCTGAACCCCAGCAGGTTCTGGAGGTGACTCATTTTGTGGTAGGCAATCCACTCTTTTCTTTTTGTATCTTGGATCTCCTCAATATTTGCTACCATTTGTAAAATAAAGAAAGTCTCCAAGCAAGAGTGAGAGTAGCCTGGATTAAAGGGGATTAGCATAGCTGTTTGAGAGACTTTTTGCTATGTAGACCTACTTTTAGGCAAAGAGCCCTGGGGGTTTCTATGAGTTTCCTATCCAAAAGAATCCTGACTTGGTTCCCCATACCAGGTATGAGTTTTCTCCCACTGAGTGGGCTTCATATCCAATTCAAGAACAATTGGTTATGCATATAGCATGTTTGCCAATATTACACAGGTATGCAATTCTTGCTTGGTTGGTTAATGTAGCAGGTTTCAAAATGTCTTGCTTGGTCTCGTTACTGATGACCATTATCCACCAGCATCTCCCATAGCACTTTCCAGGAGGGAACCTACTCTCCTCTCAGTTTCTGCATTATCTGTCAATGTCATGTGACCAGAACTTGTGGTGTCTTCAGCAGTAGGGTTTTACCTTTTAGCTCTGGTGGGTAACTAAGTGGCTGGACAATGGCTTGCATTGTTCCAAGGACCTCATATGTCTCCCTGACAGATCACTCCCATGGATCTGGTTCTGAGGTCTACCAGCTAGAGGCCATGGTTTTAGGATTAAGCTTTCTCTACCTTCTGTGTCATCTTCCTCCCCCTCCTATTGGTGGTTATATCTTATAGACTGTTATCTAGGAAGAAGGTTTCTATGGTAATGATTCATATTCTCATTGGTTTTGTGCAACTCCCCTCCCGCTTTCTTCCCCCACTGCTCTAAGACCCTTCTACACCTGGTATCCTGTCTCTCCCATACCAGGTCCATATCTCCTCCTCTCATCTCTCCCTACTTCTGCTGTCTCCTATCTCATTCTCTTTCTATTCTAATACTCCTGATGCTAACTGCAATTTACATTCAACTCAGGCTGATCAAAGTTAGGAATTGCAGCAGAAAGAGAGTTTTTCTCTTTGAGCCTGTGTGGCCTCTCATGGAATGATTTTTTTTTTCAAGTGCATCCATTTTCCTGTGGATTTCATTATTTCATTTTTCCTTACTGCTAAGTAGAATTCCATTGTGTATATGTCCCACATTTTATCTGTTCAGCAGTTGATGGTCATCTGGGCTGATTCCAGTTCTTAGCTATTGTGAATAGAGCAGTGATAAACACGAATGAGCAAGAGTCTCTGTAGCAAAGAGTGAAGTCTTTTGGTTATATGCCCAGAAGTAGTATAGCTGAAAAAGATCAAAGATCTATTTTCATCTTTTTCAGAAGCCTCCACAGTGATTTCCATAAGGACACACAGACCAGCAATGGATTAGGGTCCTTCTTTGCCCACAACCTCACCAGGATTTGTTGTAATTAGAGCTTTTTGATGAATGACATACTGACTAGAGTGAGATGGAATCTTAAAGTTGTTTTAATTTCCACTTATTTCCCTGATGAATAAGATGTTGAACATCACTTTAAGTTTTTATAGGCCATCTATGTATCTTCCTTTGAAAACTCTTTGTTCAATTCTCTGCCCTGTTTTTTGATTGGATTTCTTTTTTATTGGTTAGTTTCTTTTGAAGTTTTTTTTTGTAAATTCTAGATATTAAAGTTCTGCTGAAGTTATAACTGACCAAAATTTTCTCCCATTCTGTTGACTCTGTTGCTGTTTTGCTCATTTGCTCTTTAGTTTCATGAGATCCCAATTATTCTTCTTGTTTGTTTGGTTGTTTTTTTTTTTTTTTTTTTTTTTTTTTTTTTTTTTTTTTTTTTTTTTTTTTTTTTTTTTTTTTTTTTTTTTTTTCAAGGTAGGGTCTCTGTTCCAGGCTGACCTGTAACTCATTCTGTAATCCCAGACTGACCTCAAATTGTAGTCTTCCTCCTACCTCATCTTCCTCTCAGCTTCCCGAGTACTGTGATAGTAGGTGTGTGCCACCATGCCCTGACTATTTCAGGTTTCTATAAGTATCGCAAAAAGTTAGTTTAGAGAGGGATATACTTAATACCTTAGTTCTCCCTAAATTCCTAATTCAGAACATAAGCCCTTCCCCTACTTGAAACTATGAAATGCTATTATTTTCTCTAATAGTAAACATTGAACCAAGGCTAGTGACACTGAAAATATTCACCACTGAGGAATCATTAGCATTTTCATAAAGTTTTAATTATTATATTTACTTTTAATATTTAGTGTGTGTGTAGACACCTGTGTGCCACTGTGCACACATAGAGGTCAGAGGATAACTTTCAGTTTGTCCTCACCTTCCACCTTCTTGGAAGCAGGGTCTATCTTTGTTGTTCTCTGTTGCATCTTCTGGAATATTCTCTTGTCACTTTCTCCTTTCTCCCCTTAGGCATCCTGGGATGACAAAAGCCCACCACAGCTCCCAGCTTTCATATGGAGTCTGTAGACTCAAACTCAGTTTTTCAGATCTGTGTGTCTAGCACTCACCCATCGAACCATCTCCCCAGGCCTACCAGCATATTTTGGCTTATTATAATTTTTTAATTTATTTATTTTCAAGCAAATAAATACAGAGAGAGAGAGAGAGAGAGGGAGAGAGCACCAGGGCCACCACCTTGTACGTATGGCATATGTGGGTACTGGGGAATTGAACCTGGGGCCTTAGGCACTGAAGGCAAGTGCCTTAACCTCTGAGCCATCTCTCCATCCCTTATTATAATTTTAGAGTGATGTCTTTGTAAAGCTGAATTATTTATTACCAAGCTTATGTTTTTGTCATCTTGACTGAGCATCAATTTAAATTAAATTAAACACAGATTATTATTACTTCTCAAGTCTGTTCCTAGAACTTATTCTTTCGACAGTGACGTTAGTGTTGATACTGCCTCCCTTCTGGGTTCACTCTTCTCTCCTTCTGTCCTCTGCCCACTACCTGCTGGGTTACTTACGGCAGAACTGAAAGTCTGGATTGTACTGTATCATTATAAAAAGCCAGCTGGATTTAAAAAAAAAACCCTAAAATCTTTTGGGATTCACATCTTTCACATCAAAACCTTGAGAGGACTCAATAGTCACTATAGATAAGCACAAATGTTCAGTTTCTTTTAAAGACTTTAAAGTTCCCCAAAACTTGTTCTACTCTCAAAGAAAATACTATCAATAATAATAATAATTAACAACTGAGTCAGGATAGTAGATGCAGTGGGAAGAAATTTGAAGTGAGGCCCAAGGCAAAGAAAATACCTTTTAAAATGTATCTATTTAACACACACAAAAAAGTTTCTTTTCAAGGTAGGGTCTCACTCTAGCCCAGGCTGACCTGGAATTCACTATGTAGTCTCAGGCTTTCCTTGAACTCAAGGCGATCCTCCTACCTCTGCAGTGAAAATCTGAAACTGGTAGAAACTGATGTCAGAAGAAATGACTATTCTCTTTCCTCATGAACTCTGACCAGCTGAGCAACAAATGAATTATAGCTGTTGGCTAGAAAGAATGTGCTCAATGATATTTTACTGAGAGTTCTGGTTATCTCGGTATCAGAGAGAGCATATGTTATTGAAAATCTTGTCCAATTAGGAATTCTGGACTAATCCAAAATGAGAAACAAAATTAAATTTGAAAAATAATGATTATCACAAGGTATTTCCTGTTTTCTAAATGCAACTTTTTTCTGATGTTAATGGAATTTATTCATCCTCCTTGATCAGTAAACTTTTTTTTCTATAGAGACTGATGGTGAAATACATTAAATATTTATTCTGAGTTTATACACTACCTAAGCATCTTCTAGCAACAGGCTTACAGATGTACTACAACACTCAGTGGAGATTTCATTTACAGTCGTATTCTGTTTTCACTTTATTTCTGTTCCCAAGATCTATGAATAATTATTTACCTGTATCTGACTCTTAATTGGGATAAGTTGTTTCAGGAAAGAACTCTTCCCTTAGCTGTTCCTGTATCTCTGAGTTTAGCCACCTAGAAAGGCTTTATAACAAATGTTTACATATATACATATACACAAAAGTAGGAAGCAAGTATTGAGTAATTAGTATCTGTTACAATATTCTAGGTGTTAGCTCATAAATTGTTTATTGAAATCGTCATGGCAATCTGGACACGGAGATATTATTACTCTGGTTTGCAACTGAGGAAAAAAAGAAAAGCTCAGGAGAAGAGTGACTTGCCCTTCATTTTAAAAGTCATCAGAGATGGAATCTTTGATGATTATGAAGCAATATAAACTTAGTGTGTGTTTGTGTGGATGTGTCTATTTTATGATCCAAGGAGGTGAGGTATGGGGAGCAGATATCAGGAGAGAGAGAGGGAGCATGCCTGGTATAGTGGATAATAACTGCATATATTTGGTGATTGTGCTATTCTTCCCACATGAAATGAAATTCATTTCATAAATGAAAATATGTGGGTACTTTAATTATAAATAATACTCAATAGGCAAAATGAAAGCAATATCGAGCATGCTAGGAGCAAAGTGGAAACATTTTCTCTTCCATGCTTTACTCTAAAGTGTTTCATATTAATATTTTGGTGATTATTACATATATATATATTACTATATTTCTAATATGCACACAAATACCTATATACTTCACAGTATACAGGTAATATTTATATAGTACATAGATTAACATTTTCTTCAATATACTTCATTAAAAATACTGAAAATCCAGTTATTTTTAAAATTTTATACTATTTTTTTCTCATCAGGGATGTGAATTTCCCTAAAATTTATTATATTATAAGTCATATAACATTCTTAAAAATACAAAAAATATCAAAATAAAACTTTTTTCTGACAATACTAGAGAAAGATTGGGTCATTTTATTGAAATAAATAGAAAACACACAAATACCTGAAAAAGACATTTTTCAATAAACTGTGGGTCATTGAAGAAATCATGGTAGGAATTAAAGACTCATAGAATCAAATGAAAATGAAGGAACAACTTATCAGAATTTCTAAGGTACATCTAAGAAAGTTCTCAGATGGATGCTTGTTGCTATGTGTTTAAATTAATATTGAAAAGATATCAAATCAATAACAGTAATATACTTTATAATTTTAGAAAAATGCAAAGTAACAAGCCAACTCAAAAGTAGTTGTTGGATAATCATAAAGATTAAGGCACAAGTTGGCTCAGTAGCACAGTATACCTTTATATACTTCATAGTTAATATAGTTAATATGTGTGCTATATCACACATATTGCTTACCTGCATTTGGAAACATTCTTGTTCTTTTCTTTTTATAAGTTGGTTGACTTGTTTTTTGATACAGAACCAAATTTTCATCTTTATTTTTCCAATGCCATATTAAGTGACCCATGTAAGAAATATCAACAGTACTCAAACAAGAAGATTGAATTACACACATAGTTTATGATTGTTTATAAAAATAATATTTTTCATAATTATGCACATCTTTTATTTGCTACAAGCTCTATGATATTTTTGATACAAAGTCTTTCTCTACAAGTCAGAGTGCTCAAATCCAATATCCTTCAGCCTCAGCTTCCTGGCTCCTTAGATTACAGCCATTCACCATAAAGGCTGTCTTCAATACTTTATTATTATTTGTTAGACATTTTTAAATATGATTTTTTCTTATTAAGATAAGCCTATTTGGCTGGAGAGATGGCTCAGCAGTTAAGGCACTTGCCTCTAGTGCCTAAGGCCCAGGGTTCAATTCCCCAGGATCCACATAAGACAGACCCACAAGGTGGTGGCCCAGGCCCAGACCCACAAGGTAGTGGCCCTGGTTCTCTCTCTCTCTCTCTCTCTCTCTCTCTCTCTCTCTCTCTCTCTCTCTCTCTCTCTCTCTCTCTCTGTGTGTGTGTGTGTGTGCTTGGAAATAAATAAATAAATAAATAAATAAATAATAAATGAAGATAAGCCTCTTTATACTTTTATAGTTAGATTTCCATTAAGTATCCATTTCCAATGTGTGTGTTTGTGTGTGTGTGTGTATTTTTTTCCTAATCCTTAGGTTTCTGATGGATTTCTCAGTAACTAGTATGAACTCCCTCCCATGTGGGCCTCATATAGATTCAGAGAAACATTGATTACCACCATGACTCCTTTGTCTCTGTGGAACCTGTGGGTGCACACTTGGTTGATTTTGAAGCTTGCAGAACTCACTGCTTGTTCAGACTGTTGATGCCACTCCTGTCCCAGCAGCTTGCACGCATTTTCCTCCACTGTGACCCCTAGCCTGTGGGGAGATGGCTTGCGTCTCAGTTCCAGCTTGATTTTTCAATGTCTCCTGACTTCTGCCTGTGCTGTCTCCAGCAGGGGGGTCTTACCATCTATTTCTGGTTGATGAGCTTTGGCAATGCTCTGCATTGTTTCAAGGGCCTTATGGACATCTGTCATAGTCAGCCACATGCCCCTAGGATGAATTTTCAAACCAGGCACAGTTTTGGGGAGGAAAGGATTTATTTGTAGCTATAGATACAGGGGAAGTTCCAGAATGCAAAAGAGGCTGCTCCACATTCACAGGTCCAAGCGGAGAGAGAAACCCATCACCAATACCACACAGACCACACACACACAGAACAGGGAACAGGCAGGAGCCAAAGAGAGAATTTCTTCACCTTTATATATCCTTAGGGTGGGTTTTGCAGCCCTATCCCAGACTTAATGGCTTCCTGAGTCTACGGGATTTCCTTCATGTGCTGCTCACACAGGAAAGGATGTTTACTTCTAGCTCCTTTGAGCATCCTTACATCTTGCCCCTTACTGAGAGGCTGCCTTGCTGTAAACATCTTCAGACACCCACCCAAGATAATTAAAAATATCCAAGTTGACACCAAAACCTAACCATCACAGCATCCATGAACTGCAACTCACTGTGGGGGTTGACCCATTTCTGACAGTGGGTTTAAACCGAAACCACATACAGCTTCATGGTAAAGCACTCTATATTAGCAGGGTTCTTCTGCCCAAACAATCTCTTTTAGTCTCGTCATCCATATATATATATACTAAAGAAAGAGGTTTCTATAATACATATTCATACCTTCTTTAGCTGTTCTATGTGTATCTTTTCTTCACCTCCCGCCCATCCCCCCTTCCCCAAGTAGCCCTGACCACTGGCTATGTGATGGCCCTCCCTTTGTCTTCTCCTATAATAATCTCTCCTCATATCTTCTCAGATAAAATACATATGACATGACAACAAAAATATTTCCTGTGCCAAGATCATTCTGCCCCAGCCCCATAGCTCCTTCAATGTCTATTGTAACCTCCACTGATCACATGAGAGTTCCCATGGACTCTAAAAGGAAAGACCATAAACCTCTACACTGGAAGCTTTATTACACTTAACCAAGGCCACTTCCGTGCTAATCTACTTTTAATGTATCATTGCACACATACACTAGAAGAACACGAAGTCAAGTTTTCTAGGACATGTCCAACTTTTATCCTAACAGAGTAAGAACCAACTAGTATGTGCAAATATTAACTCCTAAATTATTTTAACATATTTTAAATTTGCCTGCCAATGACATGCATTCTCTTAAGAGATACTTAAAAGTAACTTTCTGAACCTAGCATTTTGATTAATCATTATCTGTCTTGCTTCTTTTTGGCAAGTGGAGATTCTAGGGATTTCTTCTGAGGGTTTGTTGCCATGGAAATGACAGCACTGTTGATACAGATTCACCCTCATGCTGAGTCAGACCTCACCTGTACTGAATGAGAGCACATATTCTGGACCTAGGGTTTGAACTCCTATTTCTGAAGAGAATATATTTTATCAGCACTCTCCTGAAATTTCAACACATGGCTGAGTGGGAGTGAGGCAAAATCCTTTGGCAACTGCAATATTGTCATTTCTTTACAATGTATGAATAATGGAGAAAGACATTTTATATAATTTTACCTATTGCATAATGGTATCATTTTTTCACAAGTAATCATTGTGTCTGACTTGGATATCACACCTTGGGCTGCTATTCACAATATCCTCATTACCTCAGGGCTTCTAATGCAGATTTCTCCCTATTTATCTCTGAACCAGAAAGACCAGGCTGTTTCATATCAAAACCATTTCCTAAACTGACATATTTTTCCATCAATGGTAGTGAGTTTAAGGGAGTCGGTTACATTATTTGCTATTTCCTGCACTTTCTAATGAGTAGACTTTTGTAAAGGATGTTTGAATTTCTCTATCATTCATATATTTTAATACTCTAGATTACTGAGAAAATTCCAAATTTTATATATTGTATTATAGAAATAAATTACATTTTTAAAATTATATGTAGACACTAGCATTAATTAAACAATTTTAGTTTATGTAATGTCCCAAGACAATACTGGGAACCTGATAACATTTTCTTCAATATACATTAAAAATACTGAAAATCCAGAGTTATTTTTAACATTTTATAACATTTTTAAATTCTGAAAATGTTCTAAGTTTTACTGTACTAGAAAAGCAAGATATAAAAGTTCATAAATCTTATTATGAAGTGTTCATTTTGTTGTCTAATCTTCCTATTTTTATAGCTGAGAAACTAAAGTTCAGACAAGTTGAGTGTTTTCTTCCAGAAAATAGATTAATATTTGAAAAAAATCTGAACCAGATCCCAAGTTTTTCAACTTCCAATATTTGTTTACACTATAGCAAGCTTATATTATTTTCCTTCATCTTTCCTAACTGCTAATATTATGGATAGTTCAAAGGACCAATTGAAGTTATCCCATTATGGAGGGAGGGGTAGTATATTTCACTGCAGTTACCTTAAAAGTTTTATAAATCCGTTATTTTGAATTAGAGTTCAGTATTCTCAAGCTTTGTTGTTATATGAAAGCTTAATGTGTGTGTGTTCATACATAGAAATTAAAAAAAACTTATCTGAGTAATTCATTGCTAAGGCACTGAGTGTCTTTCAGTATGAAACAAGGTCAAGGGTAGGGAAGGAAAGGAGGTGTCAGTTTCCTCCCTTGAACTCATACTTTGATATAAAACTTCACAACAATGGAATGTTAATTCACTTCATTATTCATTTAAATATATATATGTATATATATATATATATATATATATATATATATATATATATATATAGTCTTTCTGAATCACTTGATATTTACCATTGATTGCCTGAAAAAGTAAAGCTTGGCTATCCTAGTACAATCAACAAAGTTATCAAAAATTTCAATAATTTTAATATTTCTAGATTTTTAGGAACCTGAAGTCAGTGGCAAAATTAAAATTATTTAGTGCACACATCTGACTGCTAAGCAAACTGAATTACAATCCTATCTGGTCAGCTTAGGGTGCTACATAAAAAATTATCATAGACCCAGAAGGTTAGCTAATAGAAATTTATTTATGTCTCACAGTTGTGGATGCTATAAGTTCAAGTCTCAGTTGCAGTAGATCTTGTATTTCTTTTTGGACTCTTCCTGACAATCATTTTTTGTCTCCACTTGGCAGTGAGGTAGAGGGAGATCTCTCTTGTTATGAGGGGACTCATGTTCATCATGAGGTTTCCACAATCATGACTTAATTATTCCCCCAAACCCCACCTATTTTTATTATATAATTTTATTTACTTTAATAATTTCACATTGTGGATGTGTGTGCATATGTGTGTATGTGCATGTGTGTCCACTAACTTTAAATAGTGTTGTTTATATGAGCAAGGAAGGGGGTTATTTATTAGGGATTGTACAACTTACCAGTTACACTACTGGAGAAAATGATTTCTCTTCTCCCAGGAACACATTTAGTGCCAATAGCAATTCAGAGAGGAGTGGACCTTTGTGTGTTCCTCACTCATCCATAATGCAATGTTGGTAGGACTAACTACCTCACACAGGATTGGGACAAGTCACCAAAGTTACTATGTGCTCATGAGTAAAACAGTCATGTCATATCCAGGAGACAGATGTTCATAGCACCCCTCCTCATCTGGCTTTTACACTGATTCTGAATTCTCTTCTGCAAAGTCCTTTGAGCCTTAGAGTAAGTGCTGAGCTCTCAACTGTTAATTATTTACAAGACTCTGACTAGTTTTGAGTCCAGGAATTAACCACTTCCCACTGTAAAGAGAGGCTCTGAAGCCTGAGGACAAGGCGACTGGATGAGTATAAGCATGCATATAAACATAAACATTTGGAAAGCATTTCAACAACTTGTCTATTTAGCACAAGGTCAATAAGCAAAGGCCCTATCTCTTAACATCATCACATCGGTACTTAGGATTTCCACACTGGAATATGGAGGTACCATGAATATACTCTCCATGGTAAATGTCATGTAGGTAAATCTTAGACCATTCCATATGTCACACATAATCTTATCTTGCCTACTTTTCTGATAAGTTCCCTCCTTTCTTATTCTTTCTTATACCTCTCTGTTGTCAATATGAAGCTCCACACTGAAGCTCTTACTCCACAGACCCTTGGCCACTAGAATGACTCTTCTCTTTCCTAGGGCTCAGCCCAGGTTTCCTCTTACACTGGAGCTATTCTTTGTCCATCCTAAGGAAAGAGAACCTCTGCTTCTTTACCTCCCATTGTCTGATTTCCCAGAACACTTTGTACTAACCAATATCATAATACCTTTTGGGATGTTTCTGTTTCTAATTGATTGGCTAAAGTCCCTGGGGTTATAAGAATTTCTTAAAGGCAAGTCTGGGTCATTTTACAACTGTGTTTCCAGCTCCAGCACAACATACTTGTTGAACAGTGTATAGTGTGTATATATATATATATATATATATATATATATATATATATATATATATATACACACACATTTGAATTTGAATTCATAGCAAATGAAGCAAGAAGGGCAAAGAGAAGATGCATCAGTTTCTTTTAGGGATATCCTAACAAAATAGCACAGACTTAGAACAATATCCATGCAGTTTCCCATTGTTGAGGAGGCTTAAATTATGAGATTCAGGAGCTGGATTGTTGGTTTCACAGCTCAAGAGCTCCAGAGCTCAAGAAAGAGCCTTCCCCATATCTCTCTCCCAGCTACCAGTGATTCCCAGCTATCCCTGATATTCCTGGAGTTGTAGCTTCACCACAACTCTTTCTTCCCCACCTTCATGTCTTTATTTTCTGGGTCTCTTTGTTTCCACTTCTCAACTAATAAAAACACTAGATACTGGAGTTACAGTACAGCATGAATCAAGTATGACTAACTCATTATCCTTAATAATGAATTATAAAATTTAAAACTTAATTTCCAAATAAAGCAACATTCTTAAACTGTGGGTGGCATAGATTTTAAGTGACATTATTTTGGGCTCAATGATCACTCTTGCTTGGTTTTTAATTTTTCTCAACAGAGGACATTGTGTGTTGGAGTTACCATCCTGTTGCTGGGATAAAGCACCCAACCAAAAGCAGGTGATAGGAGGAAAGTTATATTTATTTATTTTTACGCTCACTTACAGTCTTGAGGGGAATATTCATGATAATAGGAAAAATGATGGTAGAGCAGGGGCTGGAAATTGCTTCCTTGTCACAATAGGTAGCAGATAGCAGAAGGAAAATGCACCAAACTCTAGAAAACAGGAGCTGAGTATCAATCCCTAAGCCAGCCTCCCATTGCTGTCCCAGTCAGAACAACTAGCTCCTTCTAAGAAGGCTCAACCTTTAATATTTCCATCACTTGGGAACCAAGCATCCTAAAACACATGATTTATGGGGGATAACTAATTTTAAAAACCACATTATGCCACTGGCCCCCATAAACTGATAACTATCCATGAAGTGAGATGTAATTTATTCAGCCCAATTTTGAATTCTACATAGTTGATTATTTTCCACTCTCAACACTGTTTAAACTTCCCCATAGTCTAAGGTCTCTTAGTTGTAAGCTCTAAAACTAAAGCACATAATAGCATAGTGTAAACATTTGCACTAAGAAAGATGGCATTATGGAGCATGGAACAGAAATATCAAGTCAATACAAGATCTAAAATAAACAGGGGAAACATCAAATCCAATAGCCTGACATCTGTAACAGATGACAAGGTCTCTGGGATTCCAAATCCACCCCTCCAGCTGGGATATTTACAGCCCAAGAAAAAGGTCCATCCCCTGCTGGAAGCTCTTCTTCAGAGCTGTTCCACATTCCTGACATCTCAGTAAAATACTAGGGTCACCATTGCAACTCAGAGATCATCCTCATGACTGTGTTGGGTCTCCACATATGTACTCCCGACAACTCTGCTTCACATTATCCAGTGACCATATCCAAAAATCAAACTGCATTGCAAATTCAATGACCCTAACTTTATGCATTTGTTATACTCTTTTAGTATCAGGTGGGCAACTAAAGTTGCCAATCCAGGAGGGAATAAAACCAACTTTGAAGAGCAGAGCATTCCTTCAGCATTCAGGCCTCTTACTTATACAAGACTCAGCATTCTTCCTGCTGTCCCAATGCAGAACAGCTGGCCCATTCTCACTATTGGTAATCTCTCAGAACAGGTATTATCTAGAGCCTCAAACTTACATTTCTTTATATGTCATATAATTCACTCACACCAGTCCATTTCTATGTGATGAAACCCTGCACAAGTTTTCAGGACACAGGAAGAATACAATAAGCCCCGCACACAAACTGCCTCTATCCCAATACAGACAAATATTCTTCCCCTCATAAACCAGTCCTTCACAATCTACAGTTCTTGCTACATTTAGTTCTTCCAAATTCTGACTAGAATGTTCCATGAAACTCTTCCTTCAGCACTGCCAGGTGTTTCTTAGGCTAAGGTTTCCAATCCTTTCACATTTGCTGCAGTCACTTCCACCTTTCTAGGACAAACACCCCACCAGACATAGCTTATGGGGGGAAGGTCTTAATTTCTGGCTTACAAAATCCAGGGAAACTCCATGAATATCAGAAGAAACTGGCTTGCAGAGAGCTTCACAAAACATGAACAGCTATCACTCACATGGAAATGATGATCCATCCCAAAGACACACATCAGGGATGGACTCCAGGATCAAGTGACACACCCACCCACCCCTCTGTAGGAGGAACCTTCAGGCTAGGGCTCACGCTGCAAGCTCAGTTTTAATGAAACATCTGAGTCGATGGTGGAGTATATTTACACTATCACATTCTAACTACCACATGAGACCCCTGGCCCCATAGACTCATGGCCACATCAAAATACAAATTACATGCAGTCCAAATTTAAAGGACCCCCGTAAGCTTCACCAACTTTAACTTTGTTCAAAAGTCTCAAGTCTTATGTGATATTCAAGAATGTCTCCCAATGGTAAGTCCTATAAATCAAAACAAATTATATAGTTCCAAAATATAATGACACAGAGTAAACATTTCCATTGCAAAAAAGACATAAAGGAGCAACCAAACCATTGCAAAATCAATAACCATAAGGTAAACAGCGTCTGCTGTTCAAATCTGACATCATAAACAAGGACAACCATCTCTGGATTTCCTATTTCTACCCCTCCAGATGGTCTGAGTATCCATGGAAAACTTTAATCCTGAGCCACCAGCATTCCACTGTAGCATTTGCAAAATTCTGATACATCCAAAACTTCTTCCTGTCTCCCATGAAAACTATGGTCCGCCCTCATAGTTCCATACAATGGTCTTCAATATAGGGTTTATTTCTACCCTGCTTCCCATACCACATGTCTGCAGTAGCTTCTAGAACTTCAGACAATGATCTCACTGGCCTCTGCATAGGATCATCACCTTGCTTCATATGCTGCATCTCAGCAATGGCTCATGACCCTTTTATGCATTTTTCATGCTTCCTAAACCAATATAAGATGTGCAGCAGTGCAACCAATTTGTTAATCTAAGGAGGAAGTAAATCTTGGCTTTAAGTCATCCTCTTTCAAAAGAAGTTGCATTCCTACTCATTTTAGCTTTTCTTTGCTGGATTCATTTTCAGCAATTTTTCCATTGTTTCAATGCCAAATAGCCTATCCTTAATGGTGGGAATATGTTTAACAATAGTAACCTAGCAACTTAAATCAATCTCTGTAGCAGTAACCTTAAACTTGTTTGATTTTTTTTCAATTTTAAACTGTATGTCTTTCAGGTCTATATTCCCTACCAAGCTCAGCAATCCATTCCTTATAAGTGTGATCTTGTTCAAATTCTCTGGACATAAGTAGCAGAATGCAGCCAGCCTTCATGCTGGTGTGCCAGTTTCCACAAAGTTCTCTGGTGTCTCTCCTTCCTGTTTACAGTTTATAAGCCTTGCCTCCAAATACATTTTCTCTGCATTTAGTATTCTCAAACTCTCATGACGATAGTTCATAACATTTAGCTTACCACACCATGAGGCTTCTCCAGTCCCCAGTAACAAGTATTTCCTCATTCCTACAGGACACATATTCGAAAAGGCACAAATCTACAGTCTCAGATTCATCAACAACAACTCACTTCTCTCTGTACCGAATTTATTGTTGTAGTCAGTTACATATTGCTGGGACAAATATCCAACCAGACACAGCTTATGGGAGGATGAGGTTTATTTCAGGCTTTCAAAGTCCAGGGGAAACTCCCATAAGTGGCAGAAGAAACGTGCTCCCTTTCCTAGATCCAAGCAGATAGACATCACCAACAGACGCACCACAAAATGCAGACAGTGCTCATACAGCTCTCAGCATGCTTTTGGGCTGGAATGAAGATCTGCACCCAAACACACTTAAGGGCTGGACTCCAGGATCCATAGTGACACACCCCCATATAGCAGGAATCTACCTCCTAGGTGCTCAGGAGGCTAACTCAATTATAATGAAAGAGCTGAGTCTATGGGTCCATATATTTAAACTATCACATCCAAAGAACCACAACATTCCTCCTAGAAATAATTGCAGAAGGCTCAAAGCCAACTAGTTATGTATCTAGCAGCAATGACCTTATTCCCCTCATTTCAGTTACCCATTATAATTACCTTTTGTGGCTGGGAAATTGCATCTTACCAAAAGCATCTGACAGGAGGAAAGTTATTTATTGTGGCTTACAATCTTAAAAGATAGTTTCATGATGACAGAAAAAGGATGGTAGTGTAGAAGCTGGATATCTATCTCCTCTTCACCACAGCAGGTGAAAATAGCAGCAGAGTGAGCCAAACTCAGGTCTAAAGGAGCTAGCTATGGTATCAGTAAGTCTGTTTATAACTTCTCACCTCTTCTAGCAAGTCTCTTCCTCCCATATCACCTCCACCTGTGGACCAAGCAAGCATTCAAAACCCAAGAGTTTATGTGGGTCACCTAATTGAAACCACCCTTCTGTAGCTTCAGTGATTTGTAAGTTTGATATATTAACTGAAAATCACCAGCCTGTTAATTTTCTTTAGAAATGGGAAAAACAAAGCCATAATCTGCAAATATTCTACTCTTGTAAATGAAATAAAAGAATCCATTCCTCCTGCCTCTGTCCTCTGTGTTTAGTTATTCTTGGTTTTCCTAGAAAAGTAAAGGTTTTTATTAACTGGAGAAAAGAACGTTGAGGTGTGTAATCTAGAGCAGACTCATACTCTGTAGGTTGCATATGGCTACACAAACCCCGTAATGCTTTTACTTCTTGAGGATGATAATTACCTCATGACAGGTAAATCTATTTTTGAGGAATTTTTCTTTTTTGTTAAAATAAGCTCATCTTTCTCCAGAATGTTTGCTAAGCTATATGACTGGGCACCAAGTCACAACTTTTCTCCACCATTTACTCTGCTCTTCATTCTTTTTTTTTTACTCTCTTCCCTCCCCTATACATCTTCTCTCCTCATTTCTCCCCTCTCCTCTCCACTATCATTCCTTCACATTTCCTCTTTCTTACCCTCTCTCTCAAACAAAAGGATAGAAATTGAGTCAACATTTCAGTGTTCTTTCTAGCCTGTGTAAAACATTTCTCAAAACAAGCCAACAGATCCAATCCATCATCCCACGTCAGAACACTTGCACACCTTTACATTTTGCTACATTCTGAAAGTTTCTGTGCTGCCCACCCATCTATTGAAAGTGTAGCCCTCTAAGTGATGATTTCTATAAGTGAAGTCCTTAGAGAATGGATTTGTTCATGAAGATAGTGTTGGCATTAGCAAGTTGCATGAACCTTTCCACCCAGTAAGTACTTAGTGAGAGTTGACAGTAAGCAGCTCAGAAAAGGGCCCTCAGTAAAACCCAACCAGACTTGCAGGCCAAAGCTGAACTTCCCAACCTCCAGAACTATGATAAATAAATTTGTATTGTGTATTAGTACCCTCACTTAAGATGTTTGTATTGTTCTGGTATTTGTTTCATTATACATTGTACTGTATTACATAAGAGTATTTTCCCACAAGTACATAAATGAACCCCTTTTCCTCATTCCTTCCTGATAGGCCACTTTGGTTCCCTAGACAGTAAGATATTTCATTGCAGTAACCTGAACAGCCTAAGACATCATTTGATTCAATGGTTGTTTTTGATGGATGGGGTTCATTCTCCCAACCTTCTAGTCACTGAATGTTCTCCTATTTATATTCCTCCGGGCCCATCAAGGTGATTTTGTCATGGTGATTTTAATGATGAGGACTGTGGGATTCAGATTTACTATCTATTCCTACTTGTATGTAACAGGACTAAATTTCCCAGTAAATTCTCCCATCCCTAGCCCCAAACATCTGCCTTTGAAACTTCTTCTAAAAACTATAATCCTTCCGTTTTTGAATGATTACTGAGTTTAGCAGAACACGAACAGGCCAGCATAGGTCTTAGTGTATTGCTACTTCTGCTTTTGCATACATCCACATTGGGCTTTTCTCCAACCTGAAGGAACAATCATTGACAACAATAATTGAATAACCAAAATGATTATTTGCTAAGAATGCTTTACAGACAGTTTTTAAAAATATTTTATTTATTCATTTCAAGCAGAGAGAGACAGACAGAGAGATAGAGAGAGAAAGAAAGAGAGAAGAGAGAGAGAGAGAGAGAGAGAGAGAGAGAGAGAGAGAGAGAGAGAATGCATCAGGGCCACCAACTTGTGGGTCTGGCTTATGTGGGTACTGAGGAATTGAAGCTGGGACTTAGGCCCTGGAGGCAAGTGCCTTAACCTTTGAGCCATCTCTCCAGCCCTACAGACAGTTTTATTCTCAGTGAGAAGCTGGAAAATAATTCAATGAACTGTTTAGCCTAATCAGTTATTGAGGAGTTGAGGACAAAATTGGTATTGCTCACTTTGAGCTGATTACACTACACATTAAAGAAAATAAATAAATCCCTTGATTCTGAGCTAGATTTTAGATTGAAAGACATTCACTTTATTGGTACAATAATCCTTTGAAGTAGGTATAATAGGATACAGTTTTCAAATGAGCAAACTGGGTGTTTCTCAGTGATATTTTGATTTAAAATAGCTTTCTAGTCAGATGAAAGATTCTAGACCTCTCTCTTGCTTTATGAATCCCATTCACAGTGAACACCTACAGGAAGGAGCAAGCTATTGGAGAATCTGCTAAATTCATAAGAACATATGTCAGCTTATTCATAACAGACCATTTATATTTTATGGAAATGGGGTAAAGTAGAGAGAGAGAAAGACACACATACCAGTGAAATAAGTTTAAAAACAGATCCAAAAGTAAGCCATTCAATTAATAAATTTTCATCATTGGCTACTATAGTTGAAATACTGAATTAAAATAATTATAAAACAATGATTGATAGAATATTTTATAGTAAAGAATCAATCACAAAAAATTACATCATTTCATATTAAAATATGACAAAATATAAATCTATGAACTATTAAAAATTCTTACTTGTGTATTCAGTTCAAAATTGAGATAATAAACCTTCCTTGAAGAGATGAGAAAACAATCTTAATGAAGGATACAGAGCGTTATCTAATGTTTATGTAACTGAACCATGGGCTACACAGATGTTAATGCTGGAGACGGGTTAATTCACATTGACTATTACTTCTGCTTTATTCTTCACTTGGTTGAAAAAAATGGAGAAATAGTCAGTGGACGAAGCCCAGTTTCAATCTGAGATCATGCTTTTCCTTCAACTGTCTTTTGTGCATAAATATGTTTACATGTTTGTGGTTGCATGTAGGTATAGATATGCATGCTGGTGAAGTCTAGAGGTTTCCTTCACAAATGTTTCCCTCAATACATCTCTACTTTATGCATTGAGACAAGGCCATTCACTTGCACTCTGTTCTTACAGACTAGGCTAGTCTACCCAGCCAGTTTGTCCTATGGAATCCCTGTGTCTGCCTTCCACAATTCTGGGATTACAGGTGTGATTTTGCCAATTTAACAATTCTGGAGACATCCCCCAATTATTTAAACCCATGAATGAAGGAGAGTGTTATTGTATAATGTGATCAGTAGCAAGAAGACAATATTCAATGCTGCTCAGTGCTGAGAGGTACAGGACAGCCCCACAACTCCGAATTGACACATGGAACACACAGCAGGTGAAAACAATGTTCTGTGCTATTTCTTAAATTTTAAACAGCATATCAAATATTAGGCATTATTTTGATATTTTCAGACAAAATTTGTTTTAGCTGATTCTCATCCCCTTTTATCTCTGTTCCCCAGCATTCATTTTATCTCCCCCACCCTTCCTCTCTCCTTTCTGCCTTCACATCCCATGTATCCCTTGACCTCCTACCCGTCCTTCCTCAGCGTCCCATTCAACTTTCTCCTCATTTCCTTTTTGTTGTTTAGGCTTTACACACATGTACTTCCTTTTGCCTATATACTTAAATGTGTTGCATACTAGGATCCACAGGGGAAACCTTATTCACTGTGGTAGGGGTTCATATTGTTATATATATTATGGAAATCAATATGGAAGTTTCTCAAAAAGCTAGAACTACAGTAGGAGTCATCTATACTACCCATGGGCATTTGAACAAAGGATTTTATATCATACCACAGAAAACATTTTTGCATGTGTATAGATGTATGGTGGATATGCTTGAATATATTATTATTTATAGGAGTATTGGTGCATGTAGGGGTGCATGTCAGGTATATTCCTCAACCATTTCCCACCTTAGGTTCTAGTCTGAATCTCTCACATTTCTCACTGAACCCAATGTTCAATAATTCAATTTGTTTAGACCAGCAAGTCTCAAAAATACTGTCATCACCAGCACTGGGAACACAGCTTTGCCTCGTCATGCTTCGATTTTACATAGGTGCTGGGGTTTCAAACTCAGGTCCTCATCCTTGTGTGTGAACTATTTTAACCACGGAGCCATATCCCAACCCACAGAAAACAATTTTAAAGGTTCTATTGTTGGTAATGTATAGTTTATGATGAATCATTAGAATAAATGGTTTCTGCTTTAGTTTGTTTTATTATTATTAATTATATTTATATTTCATTTTAGAATAACCATATTTCAATGACTAGCATGGTGTTCAGTCTTATCAGACCTCCCCTCCCCTCCCCTTCCTTTCCCTTCCCTTTGGTCCTTTCTCAATTTATGTCCCCTGGAATTTAGTATGGACCTAAAACTAGTGAGTTTTCAGTTTGGGATAAAGCAGGAGTATTAAATTTGTCCTCAGAAGATATGAATATGCTGGCTGCTGCTTCACGTTGGAGATGATGTTAAGTTAGTAATCACAAAAAAGCATCTCCAAAATGAATCATCCTTTGAGAAGCATGGCGAGTTATAAAAGGCACTCCAGAAATATATGATTATCTTTCTATATATGGAGAACGAGGTAGGAGGCAAGAAGCAGATGATAGACTGTAGTGAGTTATTTAGGGAAGCACTTGGCTGTTTTCACCACAGTTCTTCATTAAATAACTATGGCAGACCTAATGAACAATATTTTATATGGTTGAAGATACTGATTTTTCTTATTTTAATATATATATATATATATATATATATATATATATATATATATATATATATATATATATATATATATATATATATTTTCAAAAAGGTAGATTGGAAACCCCATTGAAACATCTGACCCATAAACCTAATTGTCATTAGGAAGACAGACATTCCTGGTTTAAACACTGTAACAAATTTCTCTATCCATCACATCACCAAGAATAAAGAATGCATCAAGGAAGTAGAATATGTGACCAGTTTTTCTTCCATTCACATTCCCTGTGTTCATTAACCCATCAGTCCTACCATGAACTACTAATAAGTTCTAGGCACTTAGAATACAATGGCAGACTGATTTCTTCAAGTGCCTCACTTTCAAGATGGAGAATGATCTAGGCTGTTCTAGAGTAATAGACTAATTTGCCTTGTTATTATTTAATGTAGCTTATTTGCTATGGACTTGGGATCCAATGTCATGAAAACCAGTTTTTAAATCACAGCTTTTCTCCAAAATAAAATCCAAGAAGTTAACAAACTTTAAAAAATATATGGTTATTTATTTATTTATTTATAAGGAGAGAAGAAAGAAAGAAAAAAATAGAAAGATAGAAAATGGGCACACTAGGGACTCCTGTAGCTTCAAACACACTCCAGACATAAGCACCACTTTGTGCATCTGACTTAAGACTATATCTTACAAGCTAAAGCATCATGACTCAGGAAGCAAACACACATAAAAGAGAAAAACGTCTACAGAGTCAGAAAAATATTATCAAAGGAATCGATGTCTAAAGTCTTAGGTATGCATTTCTCTTGTCATTTTGCCCCTTGATTTTAAGTATCATTTATAGCAAGAAGGAAAGCAATTTCTAAATTCTAAAGTAAAGGAAAGCAGAAGGGGACATGGGAAGGAAGGAAGGAAGGAAGGAAGGAAGGAAGGAAGGAAGGAAGGAAGGAAGGAAGGAAGAAGAGATGATGGAGATGTAAAGGGGGAGAACAGAAAGGATGGAGGAAGTGAGGAGAGGGTGGGAAGGAGAATGGGAGATGGAAGAGTAACTGGCTGATCCAGGATTCCTCTAGCAGAGATGACCTATAAGAAAAATGGTCAAATACTGACTTGTACGCAAAAAGGACCATTAACATTTAAAGGAGAATAAAGGAAACATTTCACACAATGAGCATTCTGATTTGCTCAGTGAAGTAAGAAATATTAGATCTAATTAGAGGTTTTACTAGGTTTATCTTCTTTTAATTTCTATGTGCACTCTTGCCAGCATCTGATTTTTGAATGTATGATTAAATGTATGGTGTCTGATATTTAGGGAACTCAAAATTAGAAACACTTTTTAAAACATAAGCTCTTCACTGTGGGATGTATTGTTCAAAATATATTGTATTTAGCCAAGCAGAATTCATCATTTAATACTAGAATAGGACTGTTTTGATGAATCATAAAAATATATTCAAACTGTGGTTAAGGGAGAAGAATGACATTAAACACTTGTAAGTTCCTAGAGAACAAATGTCTAATCCTGAATATTTACCACCAAATCTCTACCATAAGGCAATGACATCTATAAATACTAAGTGAGGGTTTAACAGTTCTGTTAAATTAAGGTTTTAGAGTGGGAATATATTTTGATTTTTATAGCATCTAGAATTATAATCGAAAATTAGGATATTATATTTTATAATTCCAAGGCACCTAACTTCTGAGGCTTTTAACTATGGTATATGATCACTCAACCTGAAGAATAACTTGAGTTAACCCTGGCTGAGTGTTAGACTTACAAATTCTTTTGATTCTTTGCAGATTTGTTCATATATTTTCATTTAACATATGCTTGAATTTCTGTTAGGCTCCAAAAGTCATGTTGGGTACAAATACATATGATACAGCATGTCAAAAAGATATTCAGTAGAAATACCAGAAAACAACTTTACAATGTGGAACTGGTGAGAGCTGGTGGAGGTCCAGATAAAGTCATCTGAAGTTCATGGAGTCATTGGATGGAAACATTCTCTATAGCTTTACAATACATAGCCCTTGATTTTAGTTCAGTGGAGAAAATGGGACCTCAAGTAAGAGTCACGACCCATTGTCATAAAAAAATAAATTAGTTCATTCAGAAGAGAACCTTCATTGTGCCAAGTATGTTTCTAATCCAATCCATTTATAGGAATTAAATCAGTAACACTGATACAAACTAAGAGTGCATGCTTTCAGTCCTGTTATTGTTCGGATAATGTCACTGAGGGAAATCACATGACTCATGTAGATTACATCAGATAGCAAAAGGTAGAGCCATGATTTGCATGTGTCTGGACTGGCTCCGGACTCAAAACTTAGCCTTCCTCCATCACACTGAATTTAACTGAAAATACATGCAACCTATATTGCAAGACAGATAATTTCTGGCCAGTGTGGAAATGCATTCTTAAATGTGAGTACCAGGTGCCAGAGAAGGTCACAGGGAGAAGACCTTATCCAGAATGTGTGAGCTCATGGGAAAGAAGATAAGACTCTACCTAGTTTCCTTAAGGACCACTAGGAGTTAGAAAAGGAAGTGGAGAATATGCTTAGAGTGAGGCAATAGCAAAAAAAAAGTAATAAATCATATAAAATTCCCCATCTTTAATAAACCATGACTCTGCCCATTTTAGTGATAATAATGAAATATAATAATAATAATAATAATAATAATAATAATAACTACATTACTAAATAACTTCATGGAAGGAAGAATTTGCATCGGGAACAAAACTTGAATGAAGGAAAATTTGACAGAAACAATCTAAACAGAAGGTAAGATTTGTTACCACATTATTTCACAGGTTTCAGTTCATGTGTGTTCCTTTACTATGGACCTGCGATGAAGTGAAATCTGTCATCACCATCACAGAAGCCTGTGAGAGTGAAAGCAGCTCCCCTCATGCCAACCAGGAAGCAAAGAAATGGAAGCCTTCTCAAGCCCCTCCCCTCCCCCACACTGACCTACATCCTCTAATTTGGTTGTATTTCCTGGAGCTCATTCAACTCTCATTGTCAATACTAACCAGCTGGGGATTGAACCTTCAATCCACAAATTGGTGAGGGATATTTCATATTCAAATGATTACAAAGGCCATAGTGATATAATTTTAAGCATTTTGAATTGGAATTACAATTGAAAAATCAATATGCAATGCCATTAATTACTTGTAACATACTATAAAACATCTAGTCTCTCTCTTTCTATTTCTGTCTTTCTCCCCAACCCCACATCGTTTCACACCATCCAAAAGAACAGAGAACATAGGAGTATGGTTCATAGACCCAGATTTCATTTCACATCGCTTCCTTTATTAAGACTTCATTGTAAAATCCTATTCCTGATATCATAATTTTGGTTCACATTCTTCTTTTAAATGTTCTAGTTATCTACAAAGATAGAAACAACTTACTTGCTGTACACTGGAATCAACACATTTGGTTTATAAAGCTCTGTGTGGAAAACCAGCATGTGTACTTCCAGTATGAAGTGGAAATTAAATAACAAGCTATTTCCACAGAAAACTTGCCTTTAAGTGCAAGAATGTAGAACTATCTGGAAGGTTGCTTTCAGTACTTAACAGTTTAACTTTGATAAAACTACCTTTGTTAATCTCTGTTTTCTCATATAACAACTGTAACCATCATACTACCTCTCTTAAAAGATTTTACTGCATTTTAAAAGTATAGTTCACATAAAGAGCTTGGCATGGTGCTTGGCACATTAATGTGGGTATAAAAATTTAGTTATGTAGAATGGGTAGAGAGCCAGAGACCCAGCAGATTTTTTAAAGTTTTTTTTTTATTGTTAATAATTAGATACATTGTATCTGGGTATCTGGGTATTCTCCCCACCACGGCACTTACAATCTTCCCATCCTCTTTCCACAGAGACTCCTGAGTTGTGGTGGGTGAGTTTTAAGTCTGCTGTACTGTTGAGATCTTAAGAGTCTCTGGGTTTCTGTTTAGGGCTATTTTGCGTATCCTTGGTGTCTGTCTCCATTGCCCTTTCATAGGTTATCTGACTTGCTCATCTCACCACTTCTTCAAAGGTTTCATTTGGGCCCTAGATGATGAGTTAAGGGTGGTTCATCTTCTGCCTGGGTGTCAGCCAACATCCTAGGTCCTGCTGATGGAATAGGGTTGTCCATGGTTTTCCCTGCCTTCTGAAAAATACAAACAGAATCTATACTGGAGAGTGAGATCAGTATAGGTAAAATGAGACAAACATTGTTAATTTGTCAAGATTATAATGGGTGTAGCCTATCTGTTGGCCCATGGTTAGTAGGGGCTTCCCCTTTGGAGCCCAGGTTATTGGTGTTTCAGTTCCAGCTAAGGGTTTCTTGCCACTGAGTGGATATCATAGCCAATCAGTAAGCTATTGATTACCCTCCTAGGTTTAGCCCCACTATTGCACAGATGAACACTTCTTGGATCCCAGCAGATTTTTTGTAACCTGCAAAGAAATTTCAATTTATCCTGTGTGCCACATGATCCCAACCAAAAGAATGAAATCCAAGTGCAACAAGGTCAGATGTTTGTGTAAGACAAACTTTGCTAACTGAGTCCCAGAGATGAATTGGAATTGGGCAAACCAGACTGAAATGGAAAGAGAAACATTCCTTCAGAACACTTCATGCATTTTGTCCACATTGTAAATCCTCTGACTTGACATTTTTGAGATTCCAGGTTATGACAGAGATAGTACTGGAGACATTAATATGCGGGGTCCTTGGCCTGACTGAAAGCACTTTCATGAGTTACACAGAAAAAGAGAAAAAGTTGACAGTAATTTCATGGGTTCCCTTAGGGTCATTAGTATGATGAAGTCTTTTTCTTATAAATGTACAATGATCATTTGTAACTGAAGTGAATATAAAACTCTGTATGTCACTGAAGGTCATGTGATTATTCTCTAAAGTCATAGAGAGATTCTGCCAGGAAATGATCTCTTTTTTTCTATTCAAGTCTTCTTCTTTCTAGGGTCACACTGCCAATATTTTAATGCTGTGATATGAATCCAAAAGTGTTCTATATTGATGTGATTTTCTCCCCATTAACCCATATGCTTAGGCCATAGGCTTCATCTCAAGTTCTTATGGCAAGATTTCAATGGGATGTATGTGTCCCTTGCTCTGCAGAGCAGTTAGGAGAGCCACAGGTCACGGCTGCTCTGGGTAGCTTCGCTGTAACTGACAGGAACTTTTCACTCTAGCCCCCTTTGAAGTCAGCAGACAGGATGCTTTCTACAAAGGCTGCTTCAGTACACGTGAAACTCCATCTCAGTGAGTAACCATTTTCTACTTTGCACCACATGATTTACTCATCAGGATAAATATAGCAAGGGAGCTATGATTAAACTACTCAGGCCTTATAATGCGGACGGAAGTTGCTCCTGTCTCACGTTCAAAATCTTGTCATAAGTGTACCTTTTGATATGGAGTAACAATATGTTTTAGCTGGACATACAAAGAAAATATTCAGTTTTTATATAGTTTTCTAATGGGTGTTTTATAGAGTATACATAATAGTTTAAAGAATTTTGGAAGCCAACAAAAGTACAGCATATCCAGGCCTTCTTTTAATGCGTTATAATTTCAAGTTATTTTCAAATGTATATCTCTTAATTTATAAATTTATAAAAATTCCCCATCCATTCTTCCTGCTCAGAAAAAGCCTATTTAACCCTATTGTTACTTCTTGTGTTTATTAGTTCCACATCATGAAAAAAATAAGTTCACTGGTAAATTTTGACATGTACCTTAGATAGTATGTGCTAAATTATGATAGGAAACTCTGGGATTTATTATTCTTATATAATCTCATTCCCTAAGATGAAAGAAGGTTCCACGGGGAACTAGGTGTTGCTGGTCATCTGGCTGGTTCTTTTATTTCTACTTTGTCTCTTTTTAAAAATTCTTTTTAGATTTACTTATTTCTCTTTAGTTTTCTTTTCAAATCATGTGGGCAATATTATATAGAGTTGTAATTCTCAATACTTCAGTGCTCCGAAGCCTAAGATTCTAAAAGCAGAGGAAGGAATGGGATCTTCTCAAATCTAAGTCTTCTCATTTTGATCCTGACCCACAAAAGATGAGCATTGGTTGGGCCACAGGAGCACATCATTTGTCTTTTACACTGGGTTTTACTCTTACAATGTTCAGCTCTTCAATGAGAGGGCACACCATAGGCGGGAAAGAAAACAGAGAAGTGGACCCTGATCACTACCCTCTCCTGATTCTTCAGTGTCTGCACTCTGTCATTTGACAGATATGACATTGATTTTATGGAATTCTCACCTCATGATGGCCAGAAGTGTTTCTTTGGATAAAGAATTAAACTATACAGTGATAGTACTTTTTGAAAAATACCAATGTTTTTGACCACAGGAAAATGCTATGGAATTTATTTGTAACATTTTTATAGTTGCTATCTGGTCTATGATTTTTCAGAATCTGAAAATTAGTTCTCATGCTCAGGACAGGAGCTAATCCCCATTCTTTTCTGATGGGTTAACATGGATTGAGCTTGTACTTTGAAGCCAATTCTAGCTCAGCTTCAAGATTTTAACCTCAGGTCAGGAATATGTAATATGCTTTCTAAAAACTCAGTATCAGAATATGTTTTCATCTGGTCATATCATTATTAGGAAAGGCAGAGGATTTGATCTCGTCTTCATTCAGTCAATATTGGCTGTTGAGTATCATCCGATCTTCCTCTTAGAAACGGGGTGATTTCCTTTGGGAAAAATGCATGAGGATTTGCCAGGTTTACTTTTAAATGATTCAAAAGCTTGTTCTGAATAAACCTCTCTGGAGAAAAGTTGAGCTTCAAATCTTACCACTAAGGGCAAGATGTGCTGTTACTTTCCTGTAAAAAATCAACTTACAAGTAATAAATGCAATATCACAGAATTTTGAAGGATGGCTGGGGAATTCCTGTTGTTACAGCCAGATCATATGATCTTTGGAAGTCTGAATTTCTTTCTGTCATATTTCCACTGGTTAGGTCAGTCTGCTGCTTAAAAACATCCCAAGCCCCTGAGTGCCTGTTTGAAATACTTTGCAACTACTTCTACTAGCTTTCACCAAGGCATCTTTTGCCTGAGTCCCCCAAAGCACTAAACCTTAAAAAAAAAAAAA
>PVHP010003969.1:18461-74739 GCA_004024765.1 Zapus hudsonius | reverse complement strand
TTTTAATATTTTATTTATTCATTTTTCAAGCAGAGAGATACAGAGAGAGAGAGAGAGAGAGAGAGAGAGAGAGAGAGAGAGAAAGAGAGAGAGAAAGAGAGAGAGAAAGAGAGAGAGAAAGAGAGAGAGAGAGAGCGCCAGGGCCACCACCTTGTGGGTCTTGCTTATGTGGGTCCTGGGGGATTGAACCCGGGTCCTTAGGCACTGGAGGCAAGTGCCTTCACCGCTGAGCCATCTCTCCAGCCCTGGTTTTTCGAGGTAGGGTCTCACTCTAGCCCAGGCTGACCTGGAATTCACTCTGTAGTCTCAGGGTGGCCATGAACTCACAGCGATCCTCCTACCTCTGCCTCCTGAGTGCTGGGATTAAAGGCGTACGCCACCATGCCTGGCCAGCTTTGTACATTTTGAGCTAAGTCTCTGGTCCTTGCTTAGAGCTCCTGACAGGCACTTGACTTAGAATGAAATGACATCTCAATGAACATCCGATTAAGTAAAAAAGGGATTTGGGGGGCTGAGGAGATGGTGAAGTAGTTACAGGCAGTTGCTCCCAAGCCCACCAGAGTTCAATACTCAGCATTTATGTAAAGTCGGATGCAGCCGGGCGTGGTGGCTCACGCCTTTAATCCCAGCACTCGGGAGGCAGAGGTAGGAGGATCACTGTGAGTTCATGGCCACCCTGAGACTACAGAGTGAATTCCAGGTCAGCCTGGGCTAGAGAGAGAGAGACCCTACCTCGAAAAACCAAAAAAAAAAAAAAAAAAGTCGGATGCAAGCGTCTGTAATCCCAACGCACCGATGGCAATGGAGGCTGAGCCAGGAGAAGCCGGCAGCTCTTAGGCCAGTAGCCACAAAACAAGAGAACCCCTGTCTTAAAAAGGCAGCAGGACCCAGGAGTGGTGGCGCAAGCCTTTAATCCCAGCACTCAGGAGGCAGAGGTAGGAGGATCGCCGTGAGTTCAAGGCCACCCTGAGACTACAGAGTGAATTCCAGGTCAGCCTGGGCTAGAGGGAGACCCTATCTCGAAAAGCCAAAAAAAAAAAAAAAAAAGGCAGCGGGAAGAAGAGGGGTGACAACTGACCTTTCCACAGCATGCACACTGCATACCTCCTCCCTTTTTAGAAAAGGATTTAAGTTGGACATGGTGGTGCATGACTATAATCTCATTACTCAGGAAGAAGGTAAAGGCAGGAGGATTTGGAATTCAAGGCTGCCCTGGGCTACATAGATCCTGTCTCAAACAAAATTGCTCTTAATGTATGTAACCTAGAGATAATGTGGCTTAGCAACACAGGAGGGAGGGGAGTATCCTCACGATCACATGACATACAGAGCTTCTGCTCTGTCTAGCATCTGGGGGGGTATCAAGCTATGAGTTGCTAGTCACAGGATTGTGTCTACTGACTGCAACTCACATTCACACTGGCATAAAGCTATACGCTTTCATTTTGGGCTTCGGTGTCCCTAAAATGCTGTCAGTGTCCTAAGTCACAGGTTTTCCATGGTTCCTGGCTCAGAGCTCTTCCCCAAGGTAGGACACAGGATCTCCACTCCAACATCCCAGGCTTTTCTGGCTTGGAAATGACCATAATGAAATTCTCTGATTCACCCTTGACCCAACCTCACTGCAGATGATCCTCCCCCCTCCCCTACATCCTGGATTGAGGAACACCACTCCGGAGGCCAAGAGGACAGACAGACAGGCCTTGCTGGCTATGAGGGTTAGAGCATGCCTCCCTGCAGTCATATATGTGATGCTGGCCATGTTCCTGTTAGGCATTTTGTAAAAAAATAAATAAGTAAGTAAAAGCCCAGGGGGAGGAGAAGGAGGGTCTGTGAGCAGCTAAACACCCTGAAAGCTGGTGCCCCCTCCAACTGCATAGGAACAGAAGCTCCTGCACTGGGGACTCAGCCAGCCCTTGACCTATTGTGCCAATTTGTCTGGATGGCCATCATATCAGTTTCCCTGAGTTGTATGACTCTTTCCAGGACACTAGCTGAACCCAAGCGGAGGAGGTTATGGAAACCCCAACTTAACCAGTCAGAAGTATACCTCATGACCCACTCCTTGTTTGAGTTCATGTCCATGTCTCATGCTCATGGACTCCTCTGTTTATGCCTGGCACACAGCCTCTTCTGCCCACATCTACACTTCACCCAGATCCACACCTTACCCACATGGGCCCTCCATCCATGTCACATCCATCCTTCAACTACAAAGTGCCTCTAACCACATCCATGTCCTGATCACCTTTTTTTTTTTTTGGTTTTTCGAGGTAGGATCTCGCTCTAGCCCAGGCTGACCTGGAATTCACTATGTAGTCTCAGGGTGGCCTTGAACTCACAGCAATCCTCCTACCTCTGCCTCCCTAGTGTTGGGATTAAAGGCGTGTGCCACCATGCCCGGCTCTAGACAGAGTCTTGATATATACCACAGGTTATTCTCAGAGTGATCCTCCTGCCTCTGCCTCCCGAGTGCTGGGATTAAAGGCGTGTGCCACCATGCCCGGCTTCACCTTTTTATTATTATTTTTAAATATTTTATTTATTCATTTTCAAGCAGAGAAATACAGAGAAATACAAAGAGAGAGAGAGAGAGAGAGAGAGAGAGAGAGAGAGAGAGAGAGAGAGAGAGCACCAGGGCCACCACCTTGTGGGTTTGGCTTATGTGGGTCCTAGGGAATTGAACCCGGGGTCTTAGACACTGGAGGCAAGTGCCTTAACCACTGAGCCATCTCTCTAGTCCTCCCACTCACCTTTGAACACATGTACATCTTGCCCACATGGGTCCTCTGACCGTCCTCATACTCTATGGAGCTAAGCAGTAGCTGCCAATCCCCCAGAGCCCAGGTAAAATACTATAACTTCACTTTCCCTCGTTCTTGAGAGGCCCGATATGGACCCATTCTTCAGACTGAACAAGGACCCTCTCCTCCCACAGTCCTTATTATTTATAAAGGTATAAAACTGCTTTGTATACCTTTGTTTTCATGACAAACAAGCTAAGTGTAGTGATGTACATCCACGATGGCTTAGGTAGGAGGATTGCTTTCATCCAGGAGGTCAAGGTCAGCTTAGACAACCACATAACAAGACCCTGTCTCAAAAATAAAATAAAATAAAATGAAAAAGCAAGAAGAGAAACTATGAAAGGCTGGGTGTGGTGGCACACGCCTTTAATCCCAGCACTTTGGAGGCTGAGGTAGGAGGATCACCCTGGGTTTGAGGCCAGCCTGGGACTACAGAGTGAGTTCCAGGTCAGCTGGGCTTGTGAGACCCTACCTCAAAAAAAAAAAATGAGAGGCGGAGGGAGAGAGAGAAATAACAAATAATGTATTCGTTGGGGGAAAATGACAGTTGGAAAACTCTAGATAAACATGAAACTCTATTTGTGACTCTGCCATGCACACACATAGCTCACTTTTGTGCAGGGAACAAAGGTGTCTGCTTAGCTTCTCCCTTTACTGTCCAAGGCCAGTGTCCAAGAGGAATGGAAATGGAATTTGGTTATTGGACCAGAAAGTGTTTGCCATGCCTGGACTTGGAGAAAGTTCTGGTCATACCCCCAAAGTCTGACTCTATGTTCACTCCAGTACCTATAGCCCAGGCTTGCCTTCCTTCAGGGAAAGGGATGTTTAGGGCAGACCCAGCAGGGACAGAGCCCCTGGCACATACACGCTGTGACCCAACTCCTATCAGAACACTATGCTCAATGGAGCCATAGATGCGAAGCCTCGCAGGATGCAATTGTCCAAGTGCCAAACACGTGGTCCTGGCAGCTGACGCCAGCTTGACTCAGGCGCTCTTGGGGTCTGGCTTCCTCACGCATGGTGCTGGGGTGCAGCTGCCAGCTTGGTGAAGCAGCTGCGAGAGAGGCGCCCCTGCCCACCTCTTGTGGTACCAGTTGGAAAGCAGCCGCTGCTCCTCCACCAACTACCTGTGGCTGGGGATGCATTTCTGGGGACAGGAAATTGAATTTGTTTCCAAATCCTCCATCCACTTTTCACTTGTCATTCCTCCTGCCATGTTCCTCCTCTGGCCCTCTCCTTCCTCCACCTTCGCCAGCAGTCCCTACAGTCCCTACCACAGCCCACGTGTCTCTTGTCATCAGTACCTGATCTGAGTAGTAGCATCTTTGTGTCACTTGTGTTGAGTTGGGGCAGAAGTAGGCCAGGGTCCTATTTGTTGCCTGGTTTTTGGGATCTCCAAGTCTCAGTCTTACTTTCCAGAAAGCTGAACATCTGGCTATCAGGAAGAGTCTGAAGCTTGGAGAATCCAGAGGCCGGGGCCTCAGGTTTGAACTGCTGCTGAGTCCATGAAAGGGAGCCTTACAAAGAGGCGAGACTCTCATGAATAAGAAAAACTTGGACCTTAATAAGGAGCTCCACAGAGGCCGCTGACTGCAGGGGAGTTCCCGCCAAGAGCACCATGTGTGTGAACCAGATGGGCCCTTCAGCCCGAGGAAGCAGCTAGAACACATTCTAACTTGGCACTTTCCAATTTATGAGATTTCCCAGGTGGGCTGCTATTTGAAATTGGTTGCTCCAGCCTTCAGAATCTCACCTGTCTCTGCAGAGAGTCTTGGGGACATGGCCTGGGACTGGGGGTGTAACATCTTAGAAGCCAGGGCCTGGGCTCTGGCCTGACCCCAACTTGGCATGCTGAGCTTAGGGACACATATTTTGTTCACTGTTCTACTCCATAGCTGGGTGAAGAGGGAGGGAGGGAGGACAGAAGTTAGGATAGGGTGAAAAGAAGGCGAGGAGGGAGCTGGGTCCCATGGAGGTGGTTTGATTCAGGTGTCCCCCATAAACTTATGTGTTCTGAATGCTAGGTCCCCAGTTGATGTCAATTTTGGAATTGGAACCTTGTTGGAAGTGTGTTGTTGGGGGCGAGCTTTATGGGTATTATAGCCTGCTTCCCCTTGCCAGTGTTTGGCACATTCTCCTGTTGCTGTTGTCTATCTGATGTTGGCCAGGAGGGCTGTTCAGCCTGTTCATTCCACAGTTTTTCCTGCCATCATGGAACTTCCCCAGGGTCTGTAAGCCAAAATAAGCCCTTTCCACCTAAGCTGCCTTTTTGTCTTGGTTTTTGATTTTTTGAGGTAGGGTCTTGCTCTGGCCCAGGCTGAAATGGAATTCACTATGGTGTCTCAGGGTGGCCTTGAACTCACAGTAATTAAAGGAGTGTGCCACTATTCCTGTTCCAAGCTGCCTTTTGGTCAGGTTCTTTGTGCCAGCAATGAGACATTGACTGTAACAAGGTCCTTGAAAACTCTCCTGAGAAGATTCTCCGAGTGTCCATGGTCAAGGGTCAGGAAAGGCCAGTGTCCACTCCTGGAAGAGACCAGCTCCTGAGAGCAGCTTGGTAGGCCCGTGTACCTGGGAAGAAGCTTAGATGGGGAACTGAATTGCTCAGAGAGGAAGACCCACAGGCTGGGGTGGGGAGACAGAGCCTTGAAAAACGTACAGGTGTATAAAAAAATAAAATGATGCTGCCAGGTGTTGGTGGTACACGCTGTTAATCCCAGCACTTGGGAGGCTGAGGTAGGGGGATCGCCATGAGACTACATTGTGAATTCCAGGTCAGCCTGGGCTAAAGTGAGACCCCCACCTCAAAAAAAAACAAACAAACAAACAACAGCCGGGCGTGGTGGCACACGCCTTTAATCCCAGCACTCGGGAGGCAGAGGTAGGAGGATCGCCATGAGTTCAAGGCCACCCTGAGACTACAGAGTGAATTCCAGGTCAGCCTGGATTAGAGCGAGACCCCACCTCAAAAAATCAAAAAATCGAAAACCAAAAAAAAAACAACAACAAAGAATAAAAAATAAATAAATAAAATGACGCCTTGTAAGCAGGCAGACCTGAGTTTTCTCCCCAGAATCCATGTAATTATGTTGGCATGGTGGCACACAGCTGTAATTTCAGTGCTGGGGAGGCAGAGACAGGAGAATCCCTGGGGCTCACTGTCACTTATCCAGACTAATTGGTGAGCTCCAGGCCAAGAGAGAGGCCCTGTCTCAAAGGTAAATAATATTCCTGAGGATGATACCTAAAGTTGTCCCCTGCCTCTACACACCCATGTTCCCACACATACATGAACATTCATTAAAAAAAATAAAACAGGGGCTGGAGACAAGGCTTAGTGGTTAAGGCATTTGCCTGCAAAGCAGGGCCCAAGTTCAGTTCCCACCCAGTACCCATGTAAAGCCAGATGCGCAAGGTGGTACATGTGTCTGGAGTTCATTTGAAAGCCCTGGTGTGCTCATTTCCTTGCTCTGTTTCATCCAGTTGCTTCTTTATTTATTTATTTATTTATTTATTTATTTATTTATTTATTTATTTATTTATTTACTTATTTATTTTTGCTGGGATGACCGACCTGTCAATTGGTGAGAGTGGGGTGCTGAAGTCTCCCACTACAATTGTGCTTGGTGTTTTCTGTGACCTCAATTCTAGTAGTGTTTGTTTAATGAAATTGGGAGCACCTGTGTTTGGTGCATATATTTAGAATTGTAATGTCTTCCTGTTCCTTTAATCAATATACAATGTCCTTCCTTGTCTTTCTTAACTACTGTTGGTTTCTAGACATATATTCCTTTAGCCTGTCTTCACTGTGGAAAGTTCTTATTTCTCCTTCAATTGTGCACTGGCACCACTTTCTCTATTTGGGGGAAATTTTCCTCTATGATTTTGATGAAAATATCGACATGCCCTTACAGTGAAATTCTTTTCCCTCTTCTATACCGGAATTCTCAAATTTGATCTCTTCATAGTGTTCAGAATGTCTTGAAATTCCCATTCATACCTTCCTATTGGTTTGTCCTTCTCTTTGTTGGACTCTTCCAATTCACCACCTTGTCTTCCAGGTTAGATATTCTGTCTTCTCCTTGATCCGTTCTACTGGTGAGACTTTCTGCAGAGTTTTGTAGTTGATTTACTGTGTTTTTCATTTCTAGCATTTCTGATGGGTATTTCTTTATTATTTTTATTTCTGTATTTATATCTTGTATTGACCTCTGTATTTTCTTAAATCGCTTTCCTGTTTTCCTTCTGGAGTTTGATTTCCTCTTTGGTTTCTTGGAACATTAGCGATAATCATTCTTTTGAATTCTTTGTCAGACATTTCATCTAAGTCAGTCTCACTGGATTCATAATTTTTGGTGGAATTACATTGTCTTTTATTTTTTTGTGTTTCTTGTTTTAGAATGTAGAGATTTTTGCATCTTGACTTAATTCTGTGCTTGGGTTTTCTAATAACCTGCTGTATTCTTAGATGTGTAGAACAGAAGTTATATATCTTCAGGGCGGGAGCCTAATGTGTCAGGTGAGGCTTTTATATTACTCCCAGACGGACCACAGAAGTGACCCAAGGAAATCCCACTTTCTTAAGGGTCTCCGGTGTCTTTATAAAGTGCTCTGTAGGCTTTAGGATGAATGAACCTCTGAGGGTTCTCTGTAAGGAAAGAAGAGGCATGTTGGCTCTAGCAACCATTCAAGACCCAGCCTCATACTTCTTATTTTTTTTAACTCTTTTTTATATTTTATTTATTTATTTATTTGCAAGGAGAGAGAGAGAGAGAGAGAGAGAGAGAGAGAGAGAGAGAGAGAGAGAGAGAGAGAGAGAGAGAGAGTGGGCACACCAGGGCCTATTGCCATTGCAAACAAACTACAGGTGTATGTGTCACTTTGTGTACCTAGCTTTACGTGGGTGCTGGAGAAGCAAGCCTGGGTCGTTAGGCTTTGAAAGCAAGCGCCTTTAACTTCTGAGTAATCTCTTCAGCCCACTCTTTTCTATTACTATTTTTATCTATTTATTTATTTGTGAAGTGAGAGAGAGAAAGAGAAATCACAAAGAGAAGAGAAGGGCTGCACCAGCACCACAAATGAACTCCAGATGCACCAATTTGTGCATCTGCTCTTACTTGGATCCTAGGGAATAGAACCTGGGCTGTTGGTTTTGCAACCATGTGCCTTTAATGGCTGAGCCATCTCCCCAGCCCTTTACTCTTTTAAAAAGAAGTTTAACTTTTTACTGACATCTATACATGTAAACAATACACCATGATTATAATCCCCTTCCTCTACCCTCCACTTCCCCCTCCCCCCCACTGAGTCCCTTTTCTTTTCCATCTTGATGTCATCATTTTTTTTAAATATTTTATTTATTTATTTATTTGAGAGAGAGAGAGAGAGAGAGAGAGAGAGAGAGAGAGAGAGAGAGAGAGAGAGAATGGGCACGCCAGACACACGTGCCCTTGATGTCATCATTTTTTTCCTCCTATAATGAAGGTCTCCTGTAGGTAGTGTCAGCCACCGTGAGTTCATGCATATTGAAGACACTTTATGTCTGAAAGACACTATCATAAGCACTTCTCCTCTTCCTTTGGCTCTTACATTCTTTCTGCCACCTCTTCTGCAACGGTCCCTGAGCCTTAGAGAGTGTGACAGAGATGTCTCAGCTCTGAACTCTCCACTGTCACTCTTCTCAGTACTTTGGGTGAGGTTGCTTTGTTTGTTAGTTTTTTTTGAGGTAGGGTCTCACTCGAGCCCAGGCTGGCCTGGAATTCAGTATGCAGTCCTAGGCTGGCTTCCAAATCACTGAGATACTCCAACTCCGCCTCCCAAGTGCTGAGATTAAAGTCATGTACCAGTATGTCCAGCCTTTGGTGAGTTTTGACTCACCCCTGTCCAGCCTCACACATTTGATGAAAGGATCATCCAACGCAGCATCTGCTCATGGGCTCTGTTGTCCATTCTTCTTGATGACTAGAGAATTCCATTTCAGGACCAGCACAGCCCAGAAGGATGCAGGCTCCCAGCAGAGACCACTTTGACAGTATTGCCCTGAATCCCACAGCAAGGAATCTGGAAGGATTCCCGGCTTGCAGAGCTTGGTGGGCCTGGGTGTGGGCCTGCAGGTGTCCGGGCTGAAAGCAACATCTTCAGTATCTCTCAGGCCTGGCTTGGCCTTCACCTCCACCGCTCTCATTTGCCTTCTCGTCAGCCCTACACTCAGATCACTGTCAGTCGGCCCAGAGCAGCTTGTGGCCAAACGGGTAGGACACAGTGACAGGTCTCCTGTAAGCATTCCAGAAGCAACAATTATCTTTACTATCACTTCCTGATGACATGATTCACCAACAAACTCCCACCTCAACTCAGTCACACATTACCCTTTGCAGTATGGGCTATCATAGGACTAGAATCCTCTGCGGGACCCACCCCGCTGGGCCACCCACCTTCCAGAGAAGATGGGCATTCCTCCCTCCTCTGCTCCCTGCCCAGCCATTCCTGAGAACATTTCCCTGATCCTTGTGCTTCTGATTTAAATGCTCCCTAGAGCTCGCCTGCCGCATGTAACAGGGGCATCTGGGTGGAATCATTACGACAGCTGAGCAGTCTGGGTTCCTGGCCCCAGGCACTCTGGAACGGGCTTGCTGCCAGGCTATCTGTGGTGTAGAATGCATTGCCCTCACACTCCCTTTGTAGAACCTGCTGGGCCCCCATGTTCCTCCATCTCCTTTCCTGCCCCCTCAGGGTACTTCCTAAGTGGCATAGCTCCCCAAGCCCCTCCAACCTTGGACAGGAGCCATTGACTCCCCCACCCCCAAAGCCTGCTATTAGCACAGTGGGGAGTCCACCATCCTAGCAGAGCACAACCTCAGGAGGATGTAGCCTGGAGGAACTGGAAGGGAGACGCTCTCAGCAGACATAATGGGTGAGGAGAGAGCCCAGACCAACATCGACCCTGGTGACGTAAGAAGGACAAAACACGAGCACTCACTATTTCCTCACTTGGAACCAGGTCCACTTGAACTTCTCACACTTCAAAGAGGGGCTACGATGCCCTCATCTTACAGAGCATGAACTTGGGCCCAGAAGTCAGGGCTTGGCCAGGGGAAGGAATTGGGATCCCCTGTGGTGGGTGACTTTCCCTTGCTGGCCTGTTCCACAGTGGTGACAGAGGACAAGTCCCTGGGGGGAAAGGCTGGACCAGGAATAGCTTCAACATGAACCCGACCTGGGAGAAGGGGGATAGGGTACCACCTCTTGACATTTCATCTCCAAAAAAGATGCACCTTGCTGGGCCTCAGTTTGCTGCTCTATGAAATGGAACCTATGACGCAGGCTCACAGAGTAGCCCTATTGGTGAGGAGAGGCAGGTGCTGGGTATGAACCTCGTCTCTATCTACAGTGGAGGCCAATCAGAAGAGAGAAAGTGGGGAGCAGCCAGCAGCAGCATCCACCTGGGACATCCAACCCCATGTGTCTCAGGGTGACATGGATGGCACCAATTCCTATCTCAGTCTACAGGAAGACCAGTGCAGGGGGCTCTGCCCAGAATGAGTGCAGGCTGGCTCCCCGTCCTCTCCTCTGGGGTAGGGGCTCTCCCAGGCTGAGTCTCCAGTGAAGTAAAGGGTAGAAACTCTGACGGATGCCCCGAGTCTCATCTCTACATGCAGCCTCAGAAGTGGCATTGGCTGCCATGTCCCCTGGCTGCTGGGCTGCAGCGGGGCCTTCAGAGTGAGGACTTGGGCTCTGTTGGTGGCAGAGGAGACTTGGTTGTTGAACACCCACTGTATCTACAACCAGAGCAATGTTGCCCAGGAAGAGAAACTGAGGCAGGGAAGGGTGAGGAGTATCTTTTTTTTTTTGTTTTTTTTTGTTTTTCGAGGTAGGGTCTCGCTCTAGTCCAGGCTGACCTGGAATTCACTCTGTAGTCTCAGGGTGGCCTTGAACTCACTTCGATCCTCCTACCTCTGCCTCCCGAGTGCTGGGATTAAAGGCATGCGCCACCACGCCCGGCTTGAGGAGTATCGTTTAGACCCAGTCTTTGAACACTACATCTGGATTTTTTTTCCTCCTTCAAGACAGAGGAAACAAGGCCAAGGTGGGGAGTGAAGGCTGTATTACTAGCTGACACAGATGGTCTCTGGCAAGGGCAGGCCCTGACCTGCCTCTGGGTCCTGCTCACACTGCTGGGGGCTCTTTCTCAGCATCCCTCCGATGCTGGTTGCTGATGCTACTGCCTAAGTCCTGTATCACTCAGCATACTTGGGGTCCTTCTCAGGCCTGAGGATAGGACTTCTGAGATGCAGGAAGAGGTCTGAGCTTGGTGGAAAGGCCATAGTCAGAACATGGGGTGACTCATGGGCAGGGGCTGCTACTGAGTCTGGAGCTTGGGGCCCTGGAGCAAGTATCCATTGGTGAGAGATGCCACCCCCAAACCTTGTCCCTCCTGCGTGCATCCTTCATGGTGCAGCTCAAACCACTTCCTCTTTGGGAGGTTGGGCTGCTTTAAAAAAGCACACAATAGGGCTGGAGAGATGGCTCAGCAGTTAAAGCACTTGCCTGCAAAGCCTAACAACCTGGGTTCAATTCCCTAGTACCCATGTAAAACTGGATGCACAAAGTAGGTGGCACGTACATCTGGACTTTGTTTACAGCAGCTGGAGGCCCTGGCGTGCCCATTCTCTCTCTCTCTCTCTCTCTCCAAATAAATAAAATGTTTTTTTAAAGAAACAATAGACCAAGTGGTTTATAAGCTACAAGAATTTATTTCTCACAGTTCTGAAGCTAGAAGACTCAGATCAAGGTAACAACATGGTTGGGTTTTTCCAAGTTCTAGACAGTTGCTTTCTCTCTGTGTCCTTCCATGGCAGAAAGAGGGCCAGTGAGCTCTCTGAGATCCCTTTCCCAAAGGGATCTCGAAGCTTCCCCTCAAAATTATATTCCTCCTCATGAGTTAATGCCCTGTCCAAAGCCCAACCTTTTATTTATTTTATTATTTTTAATTATCCATAATTAGATACACAAGCCCAAACTTTTAACAGCACCACACCCCTGAGATCATCATATGAATTTGGGGGGGAGGGACATAAGCTTTCAATCCCTTCAATCTCCTAGCTAACTTCAGCCTCCTTAGAGGGGCCTCACTCTGTCCTCTAGGCTCAGTCCTTGGCAATATATGGCATAGGATTATGGGGGCTAAGGGAAAGGATTCCAACAGCCATGGGCACAGGCTTGTCTGGGGCTCTGGGGTTACTTTATTTTATTTTATTTTTTTATTTTTTGGTTTTTCGAGGTAGGGTCTCACTCTAGCCCAGGCTGACCTGGAATTCACTCTGTAGTCTCAGGGTAGCCTCGAACTCACAGCAATCCTCCTACCTCTGCCTCCCGAGTGCTGGGATTAAAGGCGTGCGCCACCACGCCCAGCTTTTGGGGTTACTTTTTTTGGGGGGTTACTTTTTTTGTTCGCTTACTGGCTGAACAAGTCTCTCTCTCTCTCTCTCTCTCTCTCTCTCTCTCTCTCTCTCTCTCTCTCTCTCTCTCTCTCTCCTCACCTAAAAATGGAGATGATCATTGGATTTCAGAGTTAAGTGCTGTGGTTGTTATCAGCATCATTATTACCAACACCATCACCATCATCACCACTATAATCATCACTGTGGTGGTTTGAATCTGATGACCCCATAAGCTCACATGTCCTGAGTGTTTGGTCCTAAGCTGGTGGCATTTTGGGAGGTGGAGCCTTGCTGAAGAAGGTATGCTTCTGGGGGCAGAGAGGGTGGTTATAGCCAGTTCTCTCTTGCCAGAACTTGGCTCATTCTCTTGCTGCTGTTCTCCACGTGTTGTGGCAAAGGTGATGTCCAGGCTCTGCTCATGTTATGCTTTCCCTTACAGTCATGAAACTGTAAACCAATATAAAAACTTTCTTCCCATCAGCTGTTTTTGGTCAGGTTTTGCCCAATAACACAAAGGTAATGACAACAGTCCCCATCACCGGCATCATCTTCACCATCATTCTGGCTGTATTACACCCAGCTCCATTCTCTCTCTGTCTGCCTCTTTTTCTGTTTCTGTCTCTCAAATAAATAAATAATTAAAAAATAAAAAGTCAGGCATGGTGGTGCATGCCTTTAATCCCTGCACTGGGGAAGGCAGAGGCAGGAGGATCGTCATGAGTTCAAGAGCACCCTGAGACTACATGGTGAATTCCAGGTCAGCCTGATAGAGCGAGATCCTACCTTGAAAAACCAAAAAGAAAGGAAAGAGGGCTGGAGAGATGGCTCAGCGGTTAAGGCACTTATCTCCAGTACCTAAGGATCCGGGTTCAATTCTCCAGTACCCACATAGGCCAGATGCACAAGGTGACACCTGTGTCTGGATTTCCCCTCTCTCTCTCTCTCTCTCTCTCTCTCTCTCTCTCTCTCTCTCTCTCTCTCTGTATGTATTTCTCTGCTTGCAAATAAATAAATAAAATATTAAAAAAGGGAAAGAAAGAAAGTAAGTTACTGATTCGTACTAGGATTTCTCCAGACTCCTCGGGTGTTCTCAGAGGCAGCTGCTGGCACTGAGAGCCCCCGTGTGAACTTGGACTTGAGTTTGGTAGTTCCAGGAACAGAAAGGGACACACGGATGGACCACCAGGGCCCTGCTTCTGCTCAGCCCCCAGTGCTCCTGGAGGAGGAGCACTTCCCAGAACTCAAGCAAGAGTCACAGGTGTGGCCAGTGCTGGCTCACATACACACTGTCCGGGCTGCCCACCACCTGTCTGCTGGTCCTCCTGACCACACAGAGCCCTGCCAGAAATGGAACACTGGCAGCACCGTGCCCGGCCTTGAAGCCCAGGGGACAAGGACATGTGTGTTTGTGCACGAGAAGTGTCACATCCACAACAGTCCTAGGACTTGGGCACCACAGTGACATTGCTAGCATGGCCTGGTCAGTCTCTGGGACATTTCTGGGGACTGTCCCTTCTGCCAGACTCTGGGAGAGCTAATCCCAGCACCTGGGAAGCAGAAGTAGGAGGATCGATGTGAGTTTGAGGCCATCCTGAGGCTACATAGTGAATTCCAGGTCAGCCTGGGCTGGAGTGAGACCCTACTGCAAAAAACAAAACAAACAAACAAACAAAAGAAATGAAAGAATTTCCACAGAAGGAGCCTCTCTGGGCAGGCTGGGCCTCTGTTCCTGTGCTTCTTCTATGCAGCTTGTAAATATTTGCTGATGGCATTGATCATGTGGGTGGGCCTCAGACCCATGCTTAGAGGAAGGAGCTCCCCTACTGTGCCCCAGTCAGGCCTGGCTCCATGGCATTTGAATTGCAGATCTGGTGAAGCCAGCTGTGGAGATGTCTGTTTGAAAGGTTTGACCCTCTTCTGGCAAAACACAATCTCTCACTCACTCACTGTCCTTTGCTCCAACGTTCCTCTGGGTTCTTGCTGGCTGCTCCCTTGTCCCTCATCTCTGCTCCTGCAACAATAGGACAGTAGTATCCTGGGACAGCAGCAGGATAAAAGGCAGGGCTGGACTCCCTACCCCTCCATCCCCTCCCTGACTTGGTGGGTCCTCTAAGCATTTCCTGTCCATCTGCACCAGGGGCTCAGGTTAGAGTGTGGGGCGCTGTCACTGTCACTCCTGTGGAGGTGTGCTCATTCCCCCAGGAGGGAATGCAATATACCAGTTGGGGAACAAGTCCCAAGGGCCTCTGCTTGGAGGCCAGCTCACAGCCTGTCCAGCCAGCATCCCAGTAACCAGGGAAACCTGGATCCTGTGTCCATTTGCTCTTGTTAGGCTCTTAGTTTCCTTTATGCTTAATTTTTAAAATATTTTTTTATTTAAGCAGACAGAGAGAGAGAGAGAGAGAGAGAGAGAGAGAGAGAGAGAGAGAGAGAGAGAGAAAGAACCAGGGCCACCACCTTGTGGGTCTGGCTTATATGGGTCCTGGGGAATTGAACCCAGGGCCTTAGGCACTGGAGGCAAGTGACTTAACCACTGAGCCATCTCTCCAGCCCTCAAAATTTTTTTATATTTATTTATTTATTTTTGTTTTTTTTGTTTATTTTTTTCTTTTTATTTTTTTTCCTTTTTTTTTCTTTTCTTTCTTTTTTTATTTTATTTATTTATTTATTTTATTATTTTTGTTTTTTTGAGGTAGGGTTTTGCTCTAGCCCAGGCTGACCTGGAATTCGCGATGTAGTCGCAGGGTGGCCTTGAACTCCTATCTCTGCCTCCCAAGTGCTGGGATTAAAGGTGTGTGCCACCACACCGGGCTCATGGTTTTTATTTGTGAACACATACATATCCCTTCAACTACTTACACTATCTTCCTCCCCAAATTTCTTTCATGGAAGTTCAATGTTGATTTATTCCAAACAACATTGGCCAATCGAAGTTCCTGGATTAAGAAGAAGATGGCCACCACCAAGGCAGGCTTGGAAAGGCTCCGGGGATTTCCTTTCTCTAGAGATCCCACTTTGGGAAAAGAGCCATATATCTGACCCTCTGACCACTCACTCCTCAAGAGCTAAGGGACCGAGTGGCTAGTCAAAGATGTCAGGTGTGGGCTGAGGAGATGGCTTAGCGGTTGAGGCGTTTGCCTGCAATGCAGAAGGACCAGAGTTCGATTCCCTAGTGCCCATATAAAGCCAGAAGCACAAGAGGGCGCATGTGTCTGGAGTTCGTTTGCAGTGGCTGGAGGCTTGGTGCGCCCATTCTCTCTCTCTCTCTCTCTCTCTCTCTCTCTCTCTCTCTCTCTCTCTCTCTCTCTCTCTAATAAATAATAAAATAAAATATTTAAAAAAAAAAAAGATGTCAGGTGTTGGCCTGCTTAGGTCACAGGGCACTGTGCTGCAGAATGTGGCTGACTTGGCCCCATTTCAGCTCTGCTGTTTCATAGCCATGTGACCTTGGACAAGTGATTCTAGTGCTTTTGTCCACGTTAATGACTACAGGTCAAATCCCACCTGTCATTTAGTCTATAAGGTTCTATACCTGCTAAAATAAAAGTACTGTATGATGCAGGCGGCCAGCTTAGGTCCCAGCCTCTGGTGCATGCATCTTCATTCCCACAACCTTGGGCAGCAAGCAGAGGCTGGCCAGAGACCAGGCCAAGGTCCCATGTCCCTAGATGAGGGCTGTTTGGGTTGAGGCCCAGGAAGGCTCTGCTGTAGCTACGGCTATCCAAAATGCTGAACAGTTTCTAAACCAGGAGTAGGTTTCCACCATTTCATTCATTCATTCTTTTTTGTTGTTGTTGTTATTTTGTTTTGTTTTGTTGAGGTAGGGTCTCACTCTAGCCCCAGCTGACCTGGAATTCACTGTGTAATCTCAGGGTGGCCTCAAACTCAGTGATCCTCCTACCTCTGCCTCCCGAGTGCTGGGAGTAAAGGCATATGTCACCACACCTGGCAACTCATTCTTTCTTTTGCATGTGTGCATGTGACTGCCCGGAGGCCAACGTTTGATGTTGGTGTCTTCCTTGATCACTTTCTGCTTTGTTTACTGAGTCAGGGTCCCTCACTTGGACCCAGAGTTTGCTGATTCAGCTAGTCTAGTTATCTGACTTGCCCTGGGGATCATACCGTCTCTATCTCCCGAGCACTGGGGCATTGAGGGATTTCAGAAGGGTTGCCATGCCCACTTGACATTCACATAGATTCTGGGGATCCAAACTCTGGTCCTCAAAGGCTTTATCTATTAAACCATCTCCCCAACTCTGCACGTTTTCATTTTTATGGGCTGCCGATGCTGTAGCCGGTCCCCTGCCTCTGAGTCCAGTTCCTGGACTGGGCTGATAATATCACAACTGCTTCTCAGTCCTGCACTGAGCAAGTGCCCACTGGATGCTGAGAACAGGTTTTTGGGCTTTTTTTTCATATGAACAATCCCCAAGCCAGCCAGTCATACTGCAGACCTCAAGAGGTGCCAATGTACATAAACCTGTGCTGAAGAACACACACTGCCTGTCTTGCCTGGTGCCCATCCATTTAACTTCTACACAGCAAATGACTTTACCTTATGGGCAGCCATGGGCAGCAGCATGTGTTGGTAGGGTGAACCTGTGGCATCTCAGTGGTGACTCAGCTTCCAGCCTGTCTGAAACACAGTTTTTCTCTCTCTTCTAACTGATACCCAGTGTCCACCTCAGGTGCCTGGGCAGCCTCAGGATGAGGAAGTGTCACAAAGCCAGAACTGGCATGGAGCCCACTTGATCCAAGGTACGACCTCCAGATCATGCTGCAGTTTGTCTCTCTCCATGGTAAGATCCCTGCGGTGTGATGGTGTGCACCTGTCATTCCAACGCTTTGGAGGCTGAGGCAGAAGGATCGAGAGTTCAGTGCCAGCCTGGGCTATAGAGTGTGAGATATTATCTCATAATAAAGCCTCGGAGAGGTTCCTGATGCCCCCAAAACATCACAGGCTCACCAGGACTAGATGGTAAGACCCCATTGCTGAAGACTCCACGTGCTTGTGCTGCAGGTCACTGAGCAATCCGGCTGGAGCTGAGCTGGAAGCCTCCTTCCTCGCTGCTCACTAGCTGTCAGAATGCTGGAAAGACCTACGTAGCCTGTTGGGGGAGAAAGTCATCAATGGTGTTAACCAGCAGTGGACTCTGCAATAGAATAGAAGACAGACTAGTTGGAAAGAAGGGATTCGGTGGAGGAGGGATATAATAGGGGAAAAGAGAGGGTAGTGAGAGGCGATTATGAGAATGGCATATTGTTTATATTTATGTCAATAAAAAAGATTTTAAAAAGCCAAAAGAAGAAAAAACTAGCCTGGCCTCCACATCTCCCTTGATAATCTGGCCCGACACACCCAGCACAGAGCGAACAATTTCACTTCCCGGTCCCCTGGATGGGTGGCACCCAGCACTGCGGGTGGAACATTCCGACACCCACATACTGCACGCTTCCGCTCTGGCGCAGCTGTGCTGGCCTTTGGGAGACTGAGCTGCTTGGAGATGGAAAAGGACCAGATGTCAGCATATGGCCTCACTGGGGGACTGAGGACAGCATTGTCACTTTCATGGGCTTAGCCATGGCTGGAGCTCCAGGAGTGGACAAACTTCAAAGCCAGCTCAGGGGTTCCTTACCCATCTGTGGGGGCAGTGGTCAGGCTTGTGTGATATCCTCCTTGAACACTGGACAGAATGGGCCTTCGTGTTCATGGGGGAGGCCAGTGCCAGGCTGCTGCTGGAAGCAGGGCCAGTTTAGGTTGAACAAGAGAGATCTTCTTACAGGTTATGGCCCTGGCCTTCCTTGGGCCTGCAGCCTCAGGGGCTTCTGCAGGGAGAATGTGGAGGCTACAGGAAACTTTCCCGGGGTGAGGCTTGGATCCTAGTGAGGGGTGCTCAGGGCTTGCAGGGTGATGAGACCAGGAGAAACTTCAGTCAGCACTGGCTGAAGCATTTGCCTGGATGAGCCAAAGTGAGCTTACTCCTGGGGAGAGAAATCCAGAACAAGCTGCCTGTGTGGGGAGGGGACAGGAACCAACAGCTGTCCCCACCAGCAGACAAGAGACGAGTTCAAGAGGAACCCAGGCCACCCTGGGCAGCAGTTTTGGGCTCTAAAGCTGCTGTGCCCATGGGCCCGCAGTACTGGTATCACGGAGCAGTGCCTTACAAAGGGAAGCAGAGAGGACAGGCCTGAGTCTTGTAGACTACAGGGCATGGGCCAGGGGGCAGAAAGAAGGTGACCAGGGTTCTAGGGCTCAATATCACAAGACAGAGCCCAGTCACAGGGACGGCCCCTGTGTTCTCTATTCTTACCCCTCAGTAAGCCAATGGTACCTGAGTTAGACTTGGGGTTTTTGGGTGTCCTTCTGTCCGTAGGCTGCCCCTGGGTGACATGTGGCTCTCAGCTGGTATGCTGTCTGTGGTCCCATGATCTAAGGTGGGTGGGGAGGGAAGAATATGGTTTGTGTGAAGCTTGGTTCATTGCTCCTAGCCAACATTTCTGGGTCCCCCTGAGTGTCTAGCTGGGTAGCTAAGTGGCTGAGCAAATCCCATGGCCAGCCTGCCCCCTGCCTACAACCTTGACTTTCCTCTGACCTGACCTGGCTGGATGACAGTGGTGGTGGGGTCACAGCTCTGTGACTTGTGCTGCCATCTTCAAGTCTCTTCTTGATCAGGACTTATGAGGGCAGCATGGGCACCCTTGTGCCCCAGGACAGTCTATTCTTCATGGAGTAACCTCTGGTACAGGGACCCAGCTGCTTCTATTACAGAAAGGGGAGACTGAGGCCAGAACACAGAGGATACCTGCCTCCTGTCACATGCCCACCAGTGCACCAAGTCTTAGCATCTCCAGCCCCATCCCCACCTGTCTGTCCCCTGGCATGTAAGGGCTGTGACATCAGAAGCCAGGTTAGCATCTGCTGGGAGGAGCCAACGCCAGCAAGGGGACACCTCTGAGGAAGAGAGAGAAAAGAGACACTCACCAGGGCTGGGCCCATGTTCCATTCGCACCATCAACTAGAAGGAAGCCTTCACAAAGTTTTGGGAGACATTTCAGATTCAAACTATCACAGCATCCTTTGATGTTTATTTATTTATTTATTTATTTTTGGTTTTTTGAGGTAGGGTCTCGCTCTAGTCCAGGCTGACCTGGAATTCACTGTGTAGTCTCAGGGTGACCTTGAACTCCTTCTTCTGCCTCCTGAGTGCTGGGATTAAAGGCGTGCATCACCACGCCCGGCTTTATTTTTTTATTTTTGCTTTTGTACGTATACATGAATAAATATGTGTGTGGGTGCATGTCTGTGTGCAAGTGCTGGTACATAAGTGTGCTTTTATATGTGGAGGTCAGAGGTTGATGTCTGGTGTCATCCTCAGTCGCTCTCCACTTTATTTTTATTATTTTTTGCTGTCTTTTTCGAGTTTGGATCTCACTCTAGCCCAAGCTGACCTGGCATTCACTATGTAGTCTCAGGCTGGCCTCTGCCTCCCAAATGCTGGGATTAAAAGTGTGTGCCACCACGCCCGGCCTTCCACTTTACTTTTTAAAAATATTTTTATTTATTTGCAAGCAGAGAGAGAGAGAGAGAGAGAGAGAGAGAGAGAGAGAGAGAGAGAGAGAGAGAGAGAGAGAGAGAGAGAGAGAGAGAGAAGCCTTTCAGGGACTCTTGCCCCTATAAACAAACTCCAGATGCATGAGCCACTTTGTGCATCTGGCTTTATGTGGGTCTTTGCAAGCAAACACTTTAACCGCTGAGCCAATTCTCCAGTCCCTCTACTTTATTTTTGGAGACAGGATCTCTCATTGAACCATGACCTAAGTGTTATATCAAACCATAATGCCACCCCTGTGGCAGGATGAAAATCTGTTATGAAGAAACTCAGAAATTATGCCAGCTGTGACTCTCAGTCTAACTCATTAATTAAGCTAGACTAGCTAGCCAGTGAGCCCTAGGGAGCAGCCGTCTCTGCCTCCCAGCCCTGGGTTTATAGGGCTATCCTGCTGTATTCAGCTTTCATGTGGGTTCTGTGGCTTGAACTTGGTTCTTCATGCTTGTGAAGAAGCACTTAACCCACTGAGCCATTTCTCTGCCCCCTTTGTTCATACTTTTTGTTGTTGTTGTTATTGTTTGAGGTAGGGTCTCACTCTAGCCCCAGGCTGACCTGGAATTCACTCTAGTCCAGGCTGGCCTTGAACTCACAGTGATCTTCCTAACTCTGCCTCCTTAGTGCTGTCATGAGACACCATGCCCGGCTTACGTTTGTTCTCTTTTTTTTTGTTTTTGTTTTTTCTTTTTCTTTTTCTTTTTTTCGAGGTAGGGTTTCGCTCTAGTCCAGGCTGACCTGGAATTCACTATGTAGTCTCAGGGTGGCCTTACAGCAATCCTCCTACCTCTTCTTCCCGAGTGCTGGGATTAAAGGTGTGCGCCACCAAGCCTGGCCCTTTGTTCAAGGAGAGAGAGAGGAGGGGAATGGGTACACCTGGGCCTCCAGCCGCTGCAAATGAGCTCCAGATGCATGCACCACTTTGTGCATCTGGCTTTATGTGGGTGCTGGAGAATCAAACCTGGGTCCTTAGGCTTCCCAGGCAAGTGTCTTAACCGCTGAGCCATCTCTCCAGCCCCCACCTTTGTTCCTTATCTATTTGGGAAACTAACCCTTCCTCACAAGTAGGGTTGGCAAATGTTTTCTCCCATTCCACAGATCATCTCGTCATCCTGTTGATTGTTTCTCTAAGAAAATTTCAGAATATCTGTGTCTTCATTTATCTAGCTCTTTGGTTCTCTCCTCAGAGTTTTGCTGCACTTAGCATACACTCCTTGCATATGCTGTGTTAAGATTGTACTCAGGATTTCATCTGTGGAGTGATGATAGATGAATTTATCATTTATATTTATATTATTGAAATTAAACTTTAGTTTGTGCATTGCACACATATATCATGTGTTTGTTGATCTTGGTTTTCTGTTACCTGGTTGAAATTAATTCTAATAATATTTTGGAAAATCTCTTTTTTGTTGTTTTTGGTTTTTGTTTGTTTATTTGTTTTTGAAGGTAGAGTCTCACTCTAGTCCAGACTGACCTGGAATTCACTATGTAGTACCAGGCTAGCCTTGAACTCATAGCGATCTTCTTACCTCTGCCTCCTGAGTGCTGGGATTAAAGGTGTGCACTACCATGCTCAGCTTGGAAAATCTTTTAATAGGGTCGGTTTTATTCTTTTATTTACTTGTGTGTGCATGCTTGCACCTGCATGCCAGGGTCTCTTGCTGCAAAGGAATGCCAGATGCTTGGGACACTTTTTGCAATTGGCTTTATGTGGGTGGCTTGGGAATTGAACCTGGGTCAGCAGGCTTTGCATGCAATTACCTTTAACCCCTGATCCATTTTCCCAGAATCCACTCTTTAAAAAAAATATTTTTTTTTAAAAAGCATTTGCCAACATTTAATGAACCTTGCTGTGTGTCTTCAAGCCACCAGGACACGGGCGCCTCCAACACCCTTTATCTTCTCCTCAGCTCTTTGGCTGAAAAATTTGGCCTTCACAATTACAGGTTGCTTGGGGAGCTTTCCTTTCCCCAGAGCTTTGTAGTAGCCAGATCACACAACGTCAATGATGGGGGCAACTCCGCTCTTGTTTTTGGCAGCATTTACCCATGTCTGTTCACTGACCAACGTCTGCAATTTGTCAAGGTTGACAGTTGGGCAGAAGCTCTGGTTCCTGGGCTGGAGAGATGGCTCAGAGGTTAAGGCACTTGCCTCCAGTGCCTAAGGCCCAGGGTTCAATTCCTCAGGACCCACATAAGCCAGACCCACAAGGTGGTGGCCCTGGTTCTCTCTCTCTCTCTCTCTCTCTCTCTCTCTCTCTCTCTCTCTCTCTCTCACACACACACACACACACTCACTTTCTTGCTCTCTGTGTGTATATCTCTCTGCTTGAAAATGAATAAATAAAATAGTTTAAAAAAAAGAAGCTCTGGTTCCTCTTTAAGTGATAATGCCTCATATCAACGTTTCCAAAGTAACCTGGATGATATTTGTCGAAGTCGATCCTGTGGGGATGCATGCCACCAGCATTACCCGGCCTCCAGGGTGCTTCTGGTGCTTCCGTGGCTGTGGCTCATGTGGCCCCAAAGCTTCTGGGTCTTCCTCAGTCTGGACGGCAAGAGCTAAAAAAATATTTTAAAAAAATATTTTGTTTATTCATTTTCAAACAGAGAAAGAGAGAGAGAGAGAGAGAGAGAGAGAGAGAGAGAGAGAGAGAGAGAGAGAGAGAGAGAGAGAGAGGGGACACGCCAGGGCCTCTAGCCACTGCAAATGTACTCCACACACATGTACCACTGTGCATGTGGCCTATGTGGGTACTCGGGAATCAAACCATGGTTGATTCCTGGGTTTACAGGCAAGTGCCTTAACTGCTGAACCATCTCTCAAGCCCTTCACTCTTCATTATTATTTAGTGTGTGTGTGTGTGTGTGTGTGTGTGTGTGTGTGTGTGTGTCACACTGCTCAAGTGGAGGTCAGAGGAGTAGTTGTCTGTGTTCCACCTTCTCTGAGACAATAAATTTGGCCCAAGAGCTTCAGATTCTCTTGACTTCACTCCCCCATTGTAGGCACCCTGGGATCACAGATGCACACACCACTTTGTATTGGGCTTCATATGGTACTGGGGGCATTGAACCCAGGCTGGAAGGCTTTGCAAGCAGGTATTTTAAACTGCCGAGACAGCTCCTCAGCCTTCCCTTTTTTTTTTTTCGAAGTAGGGTCTCGCTCTAGTCCAGGCTGACCTGGAATTCACTCTGTAGTCTCAGGGTGGCCTTGAACTCACGGCGATCCTCCTGCCTCTGCCTCCTGAGTGCTGGGATTAAAGGCGTGCACCACCACGCTCCGCCAGCCTTCCCTTTTTGAAACAGGCTTTCATGTAGCACAGGCTAACATCTAACTCCCTATGTAACCAAAGATGTCCTTGAATTTCTGATCCTCCTATCTCAATCTGTACTGGTATTATAGGCATGAGCCACCATATGATGCTGGGGATTAAGCCCAGGGCTTGATGCATGCTAGGCAAGCACTCTAGCAACTGAGCTACATGGCCCCAGTCCTTTTTTTTTGAGTGCTGGACCAGTGCCCTACTTGTGCTACACCCCCAACCCACCCCTTCCCCCTTTCTTTACTTTTTATTATGAGGCAGTGTCTCACTAAGTGGTCCAGGTTGGCCTTGCACTCACAATCCAACTTTTTTTTCTTTTTTTTTTTTTTGGTATTTCGAGGTAGGGTCTCTAGCCCAGGCTGACCTGGAATTCACTATGGAGTCTCAGGGTGGCCTTGAACTCATGGTGATCCTCCTACCTCTGCCTCCCGAGTGCTGGGATTAAAGGTGTGTGCCACCACACCCGGCTACAATCGAACTTTTTTGACTCAGGATTGATTTAGACCTCATTATTTAGGTTACAGTGCTTGGCCAATAAGTCCCAGGCATCCAACTGTCTCCATTTTCCCAGGGCTGGGAATACAGGCATTTTCCACCAGACCTGGAATTTTATGTATGTACTGGGAATCAGTAGAACTGAAATATGTATAAACTAAAAGATCTTTGAAAAGTGTTCAAAAAATCAATGTATGTGTGTGTGTGTGGGGGGATGAGCTGGAGTGATGGCTCAGCTGTTAAAGGCACTTTCTTACAAAGCCTGATGGCCTGGGTTTTATTTCCCAGGACCCACGTAAAGCCAGATATGCAAAGTGGCACATGCTTCTGGAGTTCATTTGCAGTGGCAGGAGGCCCTGGTGAACCTATATATTCTCTCTCTCTCTCGTGGTTAAATAAAAATATTTTTTAAAAAATCAATAGGCAGCCGGGAGTGGTGGTGCACGTCTTTAATCCCAGCACTTGGGAGGCAGAGGTAGGAGGATCGCCATGAGTTCGAGGCCACCCTGAGACTACATAGTGAATTCCAGGTCAGCCTGGGCTAGAGCGAGACCCTACCTCAAAAAACCAAAAAAAAAATCAATAGGCACAGGAGTTATGGCAATAAACTTCAACACATTTCTCTGAATTTTTAAAATATTATTTTATTTATTCATTTTCAAGCAGAGAGAGAGAGAGAGAGAGAGAGAGAGAGAGAGAGAGAGAGAGAGAGAGAGAGAGCACCAGGGCCACCACCTTGTGGATCTGGCTTATGTAGGCACTTGGGAATTGAACTGGGGGTCTTAGGCACTGGAAGCAAGTGCCTTAACCGCTGAGCCATCTCCAGCTCTCTCTGAAATTTTGTCAAATAAATTAGCACTGGGTATGTGGAGACAGGCAAGATCTTCCTCACACTTGGAAGTCAAGCACTTTATCTCCCCAACCCAGGCCTGTCTTAATACATTAGCATCCAGGATTTCTTATTTGTTCTTTATTTCATAACTTTTGGTTTAGATCTGGAAAGGCCCCAAGTCCCATAGGTTAAAAGCTAAGTCCCCAGCTTGGTGCTGTTGGAAAGTGATGGAAACTATGAGGGGGAGCCTAGAGGGTGGCCTTTGGTCTTTAAGGGTGTGCCCTCAGAGGGAATGGTGAAACCCCTAGTCTTTCCCCTCTTTTTCTTCTCCTCATGTATTTCCACCATGACAGCCTGGCTCACCACAGACCCAACATCACCTACAAACCCATCAGGGACAATAAACTCCAAAATCATCAACCAAAAATAAACCTTCTCTTTATAAATTGGTTATGTCAGGCATTTATTACAGAACGCTAATACATAAGAAAAGTATTTTTTTTAAAAATATTTATTTTTTATTTTTATTTATTCATTGTCAAGCAGAGAGATAGATGAGAGAGAGAGAGAGAGAGAGAGAGAGAGAGAGAGAGAGAGAGAGAGAGAGAAAGAGAGAAAGCACCAGGGCCACCACCTTGTGGGTCTGGCTTACGTGGGTCCTAGGGAATTGAACCCAGGGCCTTAGGCACTAGAGGCAAGTGCCTTAACCACTGAGCCATCTCTTCAGTCTAAAAGCATATTTATTTATTTGCAAGCAGAGAGAGAGACAGAGAGAGAGACAGAGAGAGAATGGGCACACCAGGCCTCTAGCCACTGCTGAACAAAGTCCAGACTCATGGGACACTGTGTGTCTGGCTTTACATGGGTACAGGGGAATAGAATCCAGGTTATTAGGCTTTGTAGGCAAGCGCCTTATCTGTTGAACCATCTCCCCAGCCCAAGAACAGTATTTTTAAATGCTCCCATCGAAGATGTCTATATCTTTAATGCTCCTAATGTTATCATAATAATGAGATTAGGAGAGGAATAACTAACGTGGCACAGTGATGTTCAGAGACAGCAGGGGACGTGCTTGAGGAACGCGCTTGTGTTTGTTTCCCAGCAGCCCGGGGAGATGCTCCCACCAGGAAGAGGAAGGACCGCATGTGAGCCTGGCTCATTCCTTACTCCCCCCCCCCCCCCCCCCCCCCGTCTCCCCCAGTGATCAAAGACACATTACAGCAGGGACATAAGTGACACTATACCTGACTTACTCCCTGTTAGCACCCTGTCACCAGCCAAGGATCACTGTAGGGCTGAGTGCTGGGAGAAAGGGGATGTCATCTGGGCGTGGTGGCACACGTCTTTAATCCCAGCACTCGGGAGGCAGAGGAAGAGGATCACCATGAGTTCAAGGCCACCGTGAGACTACAGAGTGAATTCCAGGTCAGCCTGGGCTACAGTGAGACCCTACCTCGAAAAACAAACAAACAACAACAACAAAAAAAAAAAAAGAAAGAAAGAAAGAAAAAAAAGGATGTCCCTCACATAAAACAGAAAGCTGGGAAAGGACACACGGAAGATATCCATTGTGTGACAGTGTTAATGCCTGTTAGGCACAAGACACTCCCATAAATCAAAAGTAAAATCACAAAATCCAATAAGAAAAGAGGTAAAGGATATTAAAAGGTAATTTAAAAATAAGGGGAAAAAAAAAACCCACAACTGGCCAAATTAAACACCTGGACATTAAGAAGTGTTGAATTTACTAGAAATCAACATTGCAAATCTCACACCTACCAGTTTTGCCTACTGAGCAGGCAGGTGACAGAGGAATGAACTGGCAGGCTGGAGAGGGAACAGCCATTTTCAGAGAGCAGGATGGCAGGAGGCATTCGGGTCACACGTGGCTCATACACGTGGTTTGAACAACTGGGTCATACACTTGAATTACACACATGGATCACACACATCAGTCACATGGAAGGCTCACTGGCACTGAATTACTAGTGGTACGTTTGAGAAAGTTATCTTCAGGAAACTATTAGAGCTGTACCCAAAGTCTTGCCTCGAGGTTGGAGGCAGTGTCCAGCCTGGTGAAGCCTGGTCAGCATGAACTCTGATCAATAGACACACAAATGAAACAGACAAGCCATGAACCTTGGTTCCAGCCCAGACCCGCATCAGAGTTAAGGCCATTTGGGGGCCCTGGGTTGTTCAATGACCCTTCGATTACAGTCAAAGGTGGGGGCTCCCCTCCCCCAGTGATATTACCTCAGCTACTATTCCCACTGTTCCCAGTTCTACAGTAGCTCAGGCTGAGGTGGGTGGGGGACGGGGAACCAGTCACCTTTGTGCACATTTTAGGGACACCTGTGGATATAGCCAGGACTCTCTCTTCACTTTCCTGAGAAACATCTATCTCAGGCTGTTTCAGAGGCTTCTGGGAGGAAACTCCTAAATGTCTCAGACTCTGGAGAGCTGTAGGTAGCCTCAGAGACCCAACAGGAAGAGTGGCCAGGTCAGTCCATGAATTGTGGGCATGAGGCCTGAGGATGCCTCCTGGGGCTCCTGTCCTGAAATCTGGACCATTCTTGAGTCAGGAAGACTTCCTTCTGCCAAGCTTGAGGAGGGGGTGGGCATTCCAGTGACATAGGATACTGGAAGTGGCCCTAAAGGAAGGTAGGCCCCAGTAGTCTGCGCCCCCAATCCTGGAGCACTTTCTCATGCTCAGGCTCTCTTGGGGTGACACTGGCCAAACCTGACCCCCACTCTGGAAGAGCTCGCTCTGGGTACACCCTAAAGCCTCTCTGGTTCCATGTATGCAGCTGGGCTTCCCCACACTGCCCTAGACATGTATACTCAGGCTCAGGTTGAACTACAGTGACTGTGTGGCCTCCTTCATGCCATTCACAGGAAGAGGGACCGTCACCACCTTGCAGTGAGGTGGGACACAGCAGTGGGGAAGGTTTACCCACCCAGCCCTAAACACACAAGTATAATATGTTCATACTCACACAGGATTGTGGATCACTCGCTCATGGGAAAATCCACACATACCCACAGACTGCCCAGAGGGTGAGGTCCCTGACTGCTCATCTGTCAGGGTGAGAGGCAGAGTCCCAGGAGCTGAGGAGGGAGCAGGATGAGGGCTCCTGAATGCTCCCATGATTAGTCCATGTCCTTGGTATGGCTCTTCCTTGGCTGAAGGTCTGGCCATCCCAACAGCCCACTGTCCCACCTGGCCTTGACCTGAGTTCATGCTGACCATGCTGAGTCAGGCTGGACACTGCCCCCAACTCCATAGCTGGATCCCTGTTGCTCTGTCAGCCCCGATTCTTTCTTATGTTGTCACTGGCTTCATTTTATTCCATCTCAGCAGGACTTAGAAGACACTTCACCATAAAGCAAAGGACACAGGGCCAACCCTGTTCAGATGGTCCTTGGGATCTGGATGTAAAGACTCCCACAAAGGGACTGTAGCGTGTTGGGGATTTGCATTCTTTTCTAGAAGTGCTGAGAACAGGGAAGGGAGACAGATACAGAGGGGGATGGAGCCCCTGCTTTTGTCCACCCCTTAAGACACACTGCAGAGGGCAGGGATCGCCTGACTGGCCGAGAAGACCATCAGCTGTCCATGATCACAGTGCCGTTCTCAGCTATTTGCAGACACTGCAGACAGAGATGCTGAACAAGACACCTCAGAAATGGGTGGGAGTAAAGAGCAAAGGTCATCAGGATTCTCCTTGACCTGGTCAGGATCTTGGCCTAACTTTCCTGAGCTCCTGGAGAGGACGAGACACCATCCTGCCATCTCTCCCAAACCTGGTTCATATTGCAGCCGGTCATTCCCAACCAGTGGCGTTTGCTGATTCTTTGACTCCCTACTTGAATGTACTCAAGACCCTTGTCTGGCCTGGCCCTGGGTCCAGACCTGGCTTGGAGAGGCCAGCAACCCATAAGGCTGAGGCTGGCACCTCAGGGCTATGCCAATTAGAATGGAGCCATCAAGTCAGCCCCAAATGGAGCAAATTCTGACCCTGTTGCCTTAGTTTTGTGCTGGAGTGAGAACCGGCCTAGACACTGCCTCCTGTGTGACTCTGTCACAGGAAGAGTTCATAGCCACAGAAAGTGGTTGTGGTGGTCAGAGGGAGTCACAGCTAGTGAAGACAGGTCTCTTTCTGGGTTGACAAGAATGTTCTGAAATTAGTGTGTTGGTGACAAGCATTTGTGAATGTACAGAATTAGGCACATTATGTCAAGTTATGTGTATGTTTGTTTTACCATGATTTTTGTTAAGGAATGGTTTTGTTAAGGAGACACCTTAAGAAAGGGGTGACAGTAAGTCAAAAAGGGGAACATTCAGACACCAGAAGGAAGACTGACTAGCCAGGGACTGGCTGGCACTTCTGGGACATTTAAGGGCAGTAAGGAGGCTGTGTTAGAGATCAGATGGTCACGATCTTGTAGTCTGCCCCCTGGGTGATGGCCCTGGTCCTCCATATCCACACGAGGACATTCCTTCCCTGAGGCCTGGCCAGATTCCAGAGGAAGACTCAGGATCAGAGGTCAGAGCCTAAACACCACTGTGACCATGAACAACCTGGATGGCAGAGTGGAGACACAACCTTGGCAAAGAGGGTGGTGACAGTGATCTGGGAGAGAAAGGCCAAAGGGAGGTGGGAATGGGCATCTCCTCTGCAGTCGATCAGGAGGGTTCTTGGATCCCGCTCAGGGTGACCCAGTCCTGCAGGTACTCAGGATCCAGGGAATCTGAGGAAATAAAGGGCTAACCCCACCAAGCCCCTGTTTCAGGGGGTAGTAGAAGGGGCTCTTCTGAGCTGTGGGGGCTTTAGGGAACCCCTAGGCACCCACTGGAGGGTTGAGAATCAGCACCTGCTTAAATAAGAGAACACTTTAAGAGCTCAGTCCTGGGAGGGGTGGGGTGTGAGCTGGGAGGGATTAGCTCTTGATCCTCTTCTTAGGGGGAATCTTACAAAGGTATTTGAATTACCTGAGAGTAGTGGGTGATAAAAAAAAAATTAACACCCAGAAAAGAAACATGCCTAAAAATGCAAAGAGCCAGACCATCAGGTGTGAGCTGGTTTCAAGTGAGCTGATCTGGGATGACCTTTGACCCAGAGCTAACCTGACCTGGAGCCCAGAGGAACACACAGACTGACAATGCCCAGGACCCAGTGAGAGCAAGGGAGGGTGGAATGGGTCAGGGAAGGTGCCATTCATGCCCTGGCCCTCACGCAACTGGCCTGGGATGGTGTCATGTGCCCCTCCTCCAACCATGCAGGACTTGGGGAACAACAGGGGTTGTTTTTCTCAGAGGATGAGAGGAGGGAAGTTCTAGTGGGGTGGACGCACAGAGGTTGCAGAAGTAGGAGACCCAATTTCTCCCTCTCTCTTTGCTCTCTTTGCAGAGGAGCAGCTCTCACGACAGGGCCCGGCTCCAGCTTCTCAAGCTGATCCAAGTAGGGAGAAAGGTGGGGTGAGAGGTAGACAACGTGTGACCGACCACTGAGTCTGCCTATTATGGGCAAAAACACACCCTTGTCCCCTGAGGACCACATCACGACAGGAGAAAGTTCTACTAGGTTCTACCTATAAGGAAGAAGACAAAATGGCATCGAACTGGCAGATGGCATTGGTAGACTTGCCACCCTTGGGTGACTGGCTGGAGGGGTTGATCACCTCCCTCTTCTGCAATCTCTTGTCTTCGACCTCAGGTTGGCCTTGGCTCTCATGTCCCCTTGGGACCTGATCTCCCCAGACTTAGGTCAGGACCTAGAGTTGTGCCCATAACAGTCAGCAATCCCCATCCTGTAGCTACTAGATTCTTGGCTAGCAGACAGGCTGTATCAGTCACGGCCACCATATCCTTAGCATGCATGCTTAGAGTTGGTTCTCAAAAAATAAATAAACTAAATAACCTCCCAGGAAGGGGTGCTGGAAGCCAGGGGCTGGTAGGGGATGGCTGGCCCCATGGGGCAATGGTGGGGAGGTGGGTGGCTAGGACCAGTGCGTGCTCAGAAGGATGGGGCCAGTAAAAAAGGTGTACCCAATCAGGAGGCTCCAAAATGTGACATGGATTTGAGTTTCCTTTTTATTTCTTCCTGGTAGTTTACGTAAGAGGCAGTGCTTTGGGGACAGGAAGGGAAGCAGCCATGGGGCTGGATTCCCAATGCTCTGCTCTGCGAAACCCCTTCGCTCTGCCCCCCGCCTGCATGGGGCTTTCTTGGCTGGGTCTACTCCTGACAGAAGGGATGCATGTTGTTGGGGGGGGGTTGGGGGTGCTTGGCATGTGTTTGTGTGTGAGAGTGTGTGTGTTTAAAATACAAAAAAAAAAGAGAGAGAAAGAGAGAGAGAAAAGAAAGAAGCATGGCTCTCAGCTGCAGAGGCGGGCCAGGCTCCATCCGTGCCAACTCCCCTCCGAGCGGGCACCGCAGGGACGCAGGAGGCACAAGAAGGCTGCAGAGGTGAGGGATGGGTGTGAAGAAAGATGGACGCTTGCATTGCATATGCCAGTGGCTTCATGGGGGCAAACTCCATGAACAAAACCCGGAGCCGATCGCTGGCAACCCATGTCGGGAGGCGGCAGACAGTTGGCAATGCTGCCGCAGAGGACAGGCTGGGAGCAGGCGGATGAAGGCACGGCCGGGCACAGCACAGGTAATGAGGGTGTGGAGCTCACTGGGGTACAGGCACCTGGCATCTGTGTTGGGGTGCAGATCTGACACAAGTAGTTTGCCGGAAGGGTCAATTTGGGAGGGGGGCTCTGGGTTACCCTGTGTAGAACATCTCTGTGAACCGTGTAATCTCTGGGTCCCTCAATATGTCCCTGAGGCTGGGGTGCCTGCTGCTTGCCCAGGTGTGCTTGGCTGGTGTCTTGCACCTGTGGGGTGGTTGGTCTGGATGGGCCGCCTGGGACTATGGAGGCGGCATCTGCGCCCACAGGGGTCTCAAAGCTGTTTCGCGTTCACCAATGATGCCTGTGCTCCCAAGGAGAGTCCTCCCGACCCTGTTTGTAGAAGGTCTCCTGCCTGTCCAGGGGCATGGTCTGTTTCCTCTTGCAGGGTAGGTTGGGGGTACATCGGAGGGTCCCAGAGCTCCCAGAGAAGTGCTTTCTCACTCTTCCCATCTGCCTAGAGCCCCCATCCTTGCCTACGGCCCCGCTTGGCACCTCAATGCCTGCATGCAGATCAATGGGACCAAAGCCAAATGTGCCAGTGCCAAGGAGCCAGCTGTGGAGGGCACAGGCGGGGTGGGCTCTGGAAGGAGGAGCATGTGGCTGGGCTTTCCCAGCGGCTCCAAAAACAAAGCCCACCCTCTTCCCAGTGATCATAGGCTGGGCACAGGGTGGTGCCGTGGGATAGGAACATTGCACCTGCTATGATATGGGTAGCCAGTGTGGAGCAGACAGGGCTACAGATGCTACCCCTGTTCCCAGATACCCTTCCTTCAGCAGGGTCCCAAGCAAACATAAGGAGGTTGGTATGGCTCTCCTCACCTCCCTTACTCTCCTACCCCCTTCCCTTCCTCAGTATAGGATGGTGCGGGGTATCAGGACTCATACCACAGACTGGCAAGATAGCAGGACACTGAAGCTATGCTTGGGTTTGGATCTCTCTCTCTTTCTCTCTCTCTCTCTCTCTCTCTCTCTCTCTCTCTCTCTCTCTCCAATATTCTCAGAGCTGGTCTGATTCCAGAAAGAAAGTATCACTTGAGGGGAGCTGTGGGTGGGGGCAGGGTGGTACCCACCCTCCTCTGCAGAGTCCAGGATGGCTGGATTTTGGGATCAAGTGGAATCTTGAGCCCAACCAATCAGAGGAGCCTCCCCCACCCCTCAGGAGGATCAGGGAGGAGCTTCAAGGATTATAGTGCAGAGATCTAGAGACAAGAGACAGGGCCTAAAGTCGGGCCACCGGGAGGAAGGAGGCCACTCCAGGTGAGGCTCAGAGCCCTCACAGAGGCCCAGCAGAAGACATCCCATGGACAAATGGGCGGGGCTTTCTTCTTTCTGCTAAGCCCACGGCTTGGGCAGTTGCTGCCATGGTGGGCTGCAGCCCCCAGGCTCTGGCTAGAGCCTGTGTTAAGTCAGCCTCCCTTTCAAAATCCCCCAGGGTGGGCCAATGCCTAGTGGGGCACTTGCCCACTGGGTATCTGGAGTTATCAAGGTCAGTGGGTCACAGATTTGCTATGGTCAAACTGTCCACAGCAGACGAAGGATCAAGAGACTAGCTATTAGTTGGATGGAAACAGGATGATGGACCTGTGTTCTTTAAGGAAAGACCCCAGAGGCCAGGGGTGGGGGGAGCCCAGCCAGGTTTCCTGGTTCCTAGCTCTAGGCAGAGCAGCGTTCAGTTCCCCACCCCCCTCTTAAAACTCTGGGACTCCCAGAGGCAAGCTCAGGAGTGTTGTTGCTGGCTCGGAAGGTGACCCAGATCAGGAATTAGTGGTTAACAAGGACCTAAGTTCTCCAGAAATGTATGTTTAGTGGTGGTATGGGTGCCCCCTGGCTATTGGGCTCCAGGGACCAGGTGGATAATGGAGTGAGGGACAGAACTAGCTATATGAACATTACTATGTTCCTGACCCTGGGGAATCTGATTTCTCTCTCGACTTAGCTGGGCAAGTTGCTTGCTGGTCCAATGTTCCCCCCAGCAAGGCACATTCTGACCTGACCCAGACGCCCTGGTCTGAGCACCCACGGGGACTGCAAGTAGCTTTGGCTGTCTGTCATGAACCCTGGTTCTCACTACAGTCAATCCAGAGCATAAAACATACTCTTGGGGTTAGAAATCCTGGATGCCCCTAGGCCCTCCACCCAGCCGGGCTAGCCTGGGCAGTGTATTGATCTGCCACTTCTGCCCATGGAGAGTGCTGGCCTGGCCTGAGTTTAGACCCTTATCAGGAACCTCCCACTCAGAGCTAGCGTGAAGGGTCAAGTCATGCCTGTGGGCCTAGTGGGGAAGAATACTGGTACATCCACCCACTGCCTTGCCCATGACTCCCCATGCTGAGTACACATCTGTTAATGGGAACAAATACTACAGACAGGGCCTAGGGTCCACTGGACATAGGGAAAGACATCCAACTGCTTGCCCTTTGCCCTGGGCTTTGCAACGCCGAGGATGGGAAGCTGGCAGAGAGGTTGGCATCCCACCTGCCTCACTGCTCCTCCCTCCCCCTCCGCCTCCCGAATTTCACAGTGCCTGCTTCCTGCACTGGCCCAGCTCCCTGGAGACTCCACCAGATGTTCCTGGGCCCCACGTTGCTCCCTAATGAAATATTCATGGAGCTGTTCTGCCTCCTGACATGAAAGCCTTCTGCAGCTTTGCCACCACTGAGAGCCAGGCAGCCAACCTCCCCCAAAGCCAGGGATGAGGAGGCACCTGTCAGGAGCATCCTGCCAGCTCCAGACCAGCCTTGCCCCTTGCTCTTCGAGGGGTCAAAGTCCCCCATGGCTTATCCTCTACCCCACTCTAGGACTGCCTCTCCCAGAGCTCAGGGTCAGCATCTGGGTGTATCAACATGGGCTTTGGCTCAAAAGGGCAGGAGAGGCCCTCGGCATGGGACAAGCCATCTCATGGGAAAGGGGCAGCTCTAAAGGGCTCCCCACTTTATAAGCCCAAGGGAAAGATGCCCCCATGCCTTCCAACACCCCCCATGAATACTAGACAATCCTGCGCCCCACATAAGTTCCTCTTGCTCCCAGCACAGATTCTCAACCTGGCGGTAAAATTTTATAACATGGAACAAAAGACCAAGTCCTCTCCTCTGAGTTCCATACTGACCCTCAGCCCTCAAAAGTCCTCAGAGAATCCAGGCTACTATCTGAAATATGGAACAGAGTGTCATTGTGTCCTGAGTCATTCCCGCTAGGGTCTGCATCCCAGTGGATGGAAGGCAGTTCATGTCCTCCCCCCAGCAATACCCTAGGAAAGCCATCGTGGCCGAGGTGGGGTAACCCTAGGCAAATTGCTAGCACAGGTGGGCAAGGTGCACATACCAGCCTCAAGTGTGAGGTCAGCTTCTGTGGTCACCCTCTGGCTTCTCTCAAGGCCTTTCCCCAGTGGCTAAAGTAGGTGGTATTATAACCCCTCACGCCTACCCTTTGCACAGTGGTCCTCAGCAGGACTTGGAGCTGAGGTCCCTTGTGACCTCAGAGCCATACCACAGGACATACCCAGATGGTTCTGAGCCTGGCCAACCTGGGACCTCAGGCTGCCCACTCATTCCCTGGGCCAGTCTCTCCACACTCTTGGGCCCAACCTTGACACTTGGGCTGAGGCATTATGGTACCTGAATGGGGCCTCCCCCAACTTCATGCACGCTCTAAGACAGACCCTCTCACCAGCTCCAGGCCGTCTGAGTCTTTGAGAAGTGTTGTTTCCATGGTTCTGTCCTGTGACCTATGGCCTCAGGAGGATCCCTGACTGGAGTAGTAGTTCTGGGTCACCCTTCTCCAAATGCTACATTTGGATCCCAAGATCAGTCCTTGCTGCTGGGTTATCTGATGAGGAGAGGGGCAGTGTGCCCAGGGCCGGCTCAGCTTTCCAGGGAGGGTAGATGACTGGCTGAATGCCCATCAGAAGTGCTTCCCTGGCCTGCTGGCACCAACACCCTCGCTCTTGGGCTGCCTCTCCCATGGTGTGCCTGCTCACAGGATGTTCTACTAGCAGTTCTGGGTGGGCTTGAGGGAGGGGCCACAGGGTGGTGCTGCATAGTTTAACACATGGTCTGAGGGTCAGTAGCCCTGGACCAAGTCCACCTCTGCCATTGGCAGAGTGGCCTTTGTCTTCTGTGCCTGTGTGTGTCATAACAGTCTGGGCCACACAGCTCAATGGCTGCACTACTCAAAAGGCACTCAGAGCTTAGACAGCATACTTCTTCCACTTCTTCTCTGGAGCTGCCCTCAAGGAGGGTCAGGAGACCCTAGGGCTTATGAGGGCTTCTGTTCCAGTAGCCTCCATGATAGGAAAGAGGACTTGGGGGATCCTCACAGTCCCAGTGTTCCCTTAGAAATATGGGTCTCAGTCCTTTCCTCAAGAGCAAGCATCCTGGCCCCTTGGTCCTTCCCCCAAGAGCATGGTCCAGACCTGGGATCCTTCCCTTGGGAACTTGGGTTCCAGCCCCAGTGTCTTTTCTTCAAGAGTATGGGCCCAGCCTCAGGGTGGTTCTGGCCCCAAGGCTGTCTGGCCCTCCTGCTGGGATGGTTAGGGTTCTGAGAGTAGCTCTGACATCCTCAGAACACTGTTGCTCTGGGAAAGTTAAGTGAGAGGAATGAACAAGGACATGAACAGTGGGGCCCACGAGAATGAAGAAGAGATGGAGGGAGGTCTAGAAGCAGGACAAGAGCAAGTGCTGGGGCCGTTCAGGGAGAATCAGGGAGGCAAGGCCAGACTTGAGTCTCTTACTAGTGGGTGATAATTGTCATGAGTCATCTTTGTGGGCCCAGAGCTCCACTGGTGAATGGCAGCCATACTAAGGCTGAATGATGCATCTAGGTCCTCTCCCCACCTGTTTGTAGGTTGCTCAGCATCAGAACTGAAGAGCCCTGAGGCCGGCTCCCACTTCCCAGGTGAGCAGGTGCCGTTCACCTGGGATAGGCCTAGCAGGCTCCCTGGGGGCTCCGAGACTGCCCACTCCACGTGATTCCTGACCGCCTGCCTCCCTCCAGTCTTTCTAACTCTTCTTGTCTGACTCATATGACTATCACCTATAACAGCAGTTAGAAAATGCTTAGGGTGCTCATCAGAGACCCAAGACCCAAGCTGGTGTGGTCTCCCTGTCCTCCAAGGAGGCAGGCACAGTATCTCCACAGGTAAGGAAATAGCTCAGAGAGATCAAGTTATTTCTCGGAGGCCACACAACTGTGTGGGAGCCGAAACCAGCACTGAAGCAGCTGGTGTTCTGCTTAGGGTCTTGACCTCCTTTCTGGGACCAGCAGCCAGGCGTTCCAGGAGACAGAGAGCGGAGACTATCCCCTAGAACCTCTTCCCTTCCTCACATGGACTCCCAGCCCTTCCAAGTTCATGGTCAAGGATCCAGAGCTGATGTTCCTCCCCATGCTGAGGCAGTGGGTCTGAATGAATGAGTTGGAGGCAGGAGGGGTCTGGGCCACATCTTCCCTTCCTCCCCAGGCCCCAACTGCCTCTCCCCATGCCGCCAGCAAGGTAATAAGCTATGCGTGTCGTGTAGAAACGAAACATGTTCAGCAGAACAAATGATGTTAATTTGCAGTGAGCTCTGCAGCCCAGCATTCCGGAGAGCCTGGAGGGCGGCCGCAGCAGCTGCGCCAGAATTAACAGCCTCACGCAGCAAATTAGTGGGGCCATGCATCACTATCAGAGGGACAAAGCACCCCAAGTCCCAACTCCTGCAGCTCTGTGCTTCTGTGAAGAAGATAGTTCCAGGATGGTGAAAGAGCAGACTGTGAACCCCTTATCCCCAAGACCACAAGGATCAGTGACCTCACCTGGGCCACACGTAGCCCACCAAATCTGGGGGTCACTTCAGGGCCAGATGCAGTCAAATGCATTCTGAAACCAGCCCTGGTGGAAGTCTGGGCTCTTGCTACCCACCCTAGCAGCCTCACAGGATGTCACCTCCCCCTCTTTCCTTGTGTGTGAACCGTGCTCCAGGCCTTTCTCCCACCCCTCCCTGAGCTGGGCTTAATTAATCCGCCTGTCTATTTACTTCTACTTATTGCTTGCTATCGGACTGCTCGGGGCTGCCGGTCTGTATTGATCGCTCTGAGATGCACTATCTCCCTGGCGATTTGTCTTCCTCTGCTGCCCGCCATCCATCCCACTGACGCGTGTCTGCCCTGGGTGTTAGGAGAAAGCTGCAAATTGCACGTTACATCTTAATGGGTGATTCCAGTAACTTCATTGCATCTGATGAATATTTAACATTACCCATCCATCCACAGAGCTACTTGGCTGCAGGGTGTGGGCAGGGGAGTGGTCTGGGGCTCCCACCCTTGACCCTTCTAACTTTGGAAATCTGGTCAGTGCTCACTGGATAGGAGGGCATGTTCGCTTGCCTGTTCTGTGCTGAGCTCCGGGGACTTTATTCCCAGTGTTTTCATCTTGCTTTGGGTCTCCTCTTCTTCTCTGTGGGTGGGAGGGTCATTCTGGAATGTGTGTCTTCCCTCAGAGACTCGAGCTTTGCTCCTGCTTTGGCAATGGGTGCTGAGCACGAGGGGGTCTCTCTGAATCCTCCTGGGATGATGGGCACATTGGCAAAGGAGTCGATAGGAACCTGGACTCAGAATCACAGAAATTCAGTTAAGGGTCTTTAGATGGTATCTAAAATCCAGGAGTATAAATGGGGAAACTGAGGCCAGTCAAGAGGGTCCAATTTGGTCAGTCATAGTCCTGGGCCCACTCTTGCAGACATAAGAACCCAGTCACACACAGCTTTGTAAAAATATTTTAATTTATTTATTTGCAAGCAAAGAGATAGAAATACATAGAGAGAGAGAGAATGGGCGCATCAGGGCCTCTAGCCACTGTAAACAAACTCCAGATGCATGTGCCACCCTGTGCATCTGGCTTATGTAGGCACTGGGAAATGGAACCCAGGTGGTTAGACTTGACGGCAAGTACCTTAACCACTGAGCCATCTCTCCAGCCCACACACAGCTTTAAAAAAATTTATTTTTATTTATTTGCAAGCTGAGAATAGAAGAGAGACAGACAGTATGAGCATGCCAACACCTCTAGCTGCTGCAAACAGACTCCAGATGTACGTGACACTTTGTGCATCTGGCTTTACGTGGGTACTGGGAAGTCCAGCCCAGGTCCTTAGGCTTTGCAGGCAAGCACCTTAACTGCTGGACCAACTCTCCAGAGCCACACACAGCTTTTAAGTGGGGAAATGGGGGATCTGCATTCCTCTCCAATCATGGTCTGGGACAGCCTACTGGCCATGGGTGGTCCTGAGGCCTCAGCCTGCCTCCTAGAAAAGGTGCCTATAGAGGGTTGCACCAGAAGGTTCTCGAACTGACTGATTCACCTGCCAACCAGCTACCTCTGGCTGCTCTTTCTAAAAGAAGTGAGGATGTCTGTAGACACTGGAGTCATTCTTGGTTATCCTGATAACTAAGAACAGTGTATGTTCAGGATAACCAAGAATGACACTGTTTGGAAGTCTTGGATTTGCTTTGAACTCAGCCCCTTAGACTGTGACTTGGTCTCATTTTGCCAGCTCTGGCACCAGGCAGAGAACAGCAGCCTCCCTCTGCCCTTGTGCGGATGGATGCACACTGCTTTGTTCTTCACTGGAAAGCATAGCTCTTCAGGATGAGAAGAAGTAAAATCCAGGGCCATGAACTTGGGGTGCTGGTGTTAGAAAGTGCTAGGTGAGGTTCAGTTGGTCTGTTGCTAATGATCTCCATCTCTTCATCTGTAGAAGGAAGATAATCACAGGACATGGCGGAAGCGTGGGGATTCAGGTGCTGGTGATGTTGGTGCAATAATGACGGTGCTGGTGATGACAGTGACAGTGACAGTGATGATGGTGGCGGCTGTGACACGGTGACGGTAGTACCAGTGATGGTGGTCAGGACAGGGGTGACATGAAGCATGATGATCTACTGCTGGTCTCACAGTTCTTAAGTGCACAGTAGCACATCGAAGATTTGTGGATCTTTTCTCTAGTATGGACAGATGGACAAATGGACAGATGGACAAATGGACAGATTTTTTTTAAATTATCAAGGCCAGGAGCCATGGTTGTAGCTGAGATTACAGGGTAACACTGTCTTTCAGGAGCTTAGAGATGAGCTAGAAGGACATGCTCAGACCCCGGGAGTAATAAACACCCAGGATCCACAGGAATCAAAGAGCCATCGTGAGGCTTCACAAGAAAAGCAGTCAGAAAGTGCTGAAAGGGGACAGACAGCACACTAGGCTTACGTGGTCAGTCTGGCCAGAGTCTGAGACAGAGCTGAGGGAGTGCCCTTGCCAGGAGAAGGTCCCATGGCCAGGAACCTGAGGTCAGAAACAGCTGGAGGATGGGTTGAGAGGCTGTGGCTGATGGACTTTGCCAGTAGATATAAGAAAAGAAAGCTTCTGATCTGGATCCATCATTCATCCTCAGTGCTGAGCGGCTTCTATTCCGTTTCCTCCTGATGCTTAAACTCTTACTTTACTGAGAAATTCCACTTCAAACTGAACTTTAAATTTTTTTTTTGGTTTTTTGAGGTAGGGTCTCGCTCTAGCCCAGGCTGATCTGGAATTCACTCTGTAGTCTCAGGCTGGCCTTGAACTCATGGTGATCCTCCTACCTCTGCCTCCCGAGTGCTGGTATTAAAGGTGTGAGCCACCACGCCCAACCTAGAATTTTTTTATTTATGTGGGAGAAAGAGAATGTGCACACCAGGGCCTCTAGACACACATGCCATCTTGTGCATTTGGCTTTACGTGGGTACTGCGAAATCGAACCCAGGTCATTAGGCTTTACAGGCAAGCAAGCGCCTTAACTGCTGAGCTATCTCTCCAGCCCTCAAAATAAACTTTTACCTATAGTGGCAATATGTAATATATCTGAATGCTCCATACTGCACGTGAGATGGGTTGGGGTTCAGGTACCACCTGCTCAGCTATCACCTCTTACCCTGAGTAGAGCCCCTTCAGTGAACTTCAGAGCTCAGCTCAAAATGGCTTGAGACACTCCACTCTGTCACACAGTGCCCACTCTGCCCTTGCTGTCTGGCCACTTCTTTTTTTTTAAAGTGTAGGGATATTATTATTTTTAAATATATTTTATTTATTTTCAAGCAGAGAGAGAGAGAGAGAGAGAGAGAGAGAGAGAGAGAGAGAGAGAGAGAGAGAGAGCAAGTGCACCAGGGCCACCACCTTGTGGGTCTGGCTTATGTGGGTCCTGGAGAATTGAACCCAGGGCCTTAGGCACTGGAGGCAAGTGCCTTAACCGCTGAGCCATCTCCCCAGCCCAACTGTCTGGCCACTTCTGACAGCACTCCTCACAGCATCCTGCCTCTGGTGCTGGTGGCAGTGGGTATGTATCAGCAGCACATACCTGTCCTGGTAAAGGGACAGGTATGTGGGGTTTAGCTGGTGGGTAAGTGGAGATCGGATGGCTTTCCTGGACTCTACTTCTGGCCTGGAGCAAGAGGACATATAGAGCATGCTCAGGCCTCCTGTGCCTCTCCCAGGCCAGGGGTGGCTGGTGGTCACAGCCTGGTTACATCTGCCAGGCACGCCAGAGCAGTTCCAGATGTCCCAGAAGGACCCGTCAATTCCATCTTCTCACAATCATTTTCCGCATCCTCTTAGCGCCGCAAGAACGCAGCCTGCTCGTTTGAATGCATAATTAGCCCGAGCATTCTACCTCGCTAATTTCAAGGCAGGGGACGCCAGTGGAGGGGGCTTAGGAATTTGCATATTAATTTAGCCGAGGGAGAGAAAAATTGTTTACCACTTTCTTCTCGCAGTTGCTCACAGAGGACTTAACTCTTTCTGCTCCCTATTTGGAGCCTTGGGGACAGTGTGCATGGGGGTATAGCCATACCTCCTCCTCAACGCCCCAACCCACCCAGTTCATCCCACCCAAGTCCCACTATGGCTTCCCCAGGGTGCCTCTGCATGTACTGCTGGACTCAGCCAGCTGACCCTGACTTTGCAGGGCCACACAAGACCACTTAGGTGCCAAACAGTGTGAGGACCCACTGATGACCCCAAGCACCCTTTCTCTGCCAGTCTTCACCTGAAGTCTTTGGAAGTCAGATACCTGGGTCTTCTTAGCCACAGTGTCATCTTTCTCTGTTTTATTGATTCCATAACCCTCCACTGTTCCCCAAGTCCAGGGTTATCACGGTGCTGTGCAGGTATAGGTCTACCCGTGCAGCCTTCCCCCACAGGGCAAAAACCAGTAATGGTCAAGACACTTGGAAGAGGGCTGGAGGGATGGTTCAGTGATTAAGGTGCTTGCTTGAGAAGTCTGGCAGCCTGGGTTCGATTCCTCAGTACTCATGTAAAGCCAGATGCACAAAATGGCACATGCATCTGGAGGTCGTTTACATTGGCAAGAGGCCTGGCACACTCATTCTCTCCTCCCTCCCCTCTCTCCTTGCAAATAAATAAATAAGCCCCAGGTTTAAAGGGGAAGAGAGAGTGTCTTGCTGGAGAGTCAAGACAAACTTTCTGGAGGAGGCGGCTGTCCCTGGGGCATCCTCACCAGAAAAGGATGTTTCCCCAATCGACTGTGAGAGGAAGGAGGGGCAAAGAGACATGACAGGGGGCATTTGTCCTCCACCATATTTGAGTACTTGTGAGATTTCAGAGGCTATGACAGACCCAGACGGTGGTCTCATGTGTGTGCCTTACAAACAGCTGGACCACCCTGAGACTTTGAATAGCCTAGAGACACCCAGGGACCACTTGGAAAAAGTACAGTGACATGAGCGGCACTGGTTCTTGCTGAGCCTGAATTTCCACATGGGAGTCATCATAACGAATATTGAACTTGATCCTCTTTGGGGCAAGACCAGCTGAGACAGGCTCCACACTGCCCTCCCCACACGATGGGCACTCGGCAAGAGCGGCATGCTAGCTGATTCCCCTTTAGAACTCACAGACTACTAGGGGTGAGGGCAGGCCCTTAAGGAAGGGCCAGGCAGAGGAATATGAGCACGCATGGAAGGCAGAAGACAGAAGGCTGACAGCAGAAATCAAGACTCTGAAGGCCAAATGAGTGCTGAACGGAAGGACCAAGTTATCTTCAGGATAGAGTCCAGGCCACGTCAAGACTTCTTTGTCTCCTTAAGCCTTAATCCTTCCTCCCTATCACAGGGTGTGTCCCATCTCCAGTCTCTCATGATCTCATCCAAGTCCCAGGGAACACCAGCAGTCAGTGTTCACAGACAAATGAAGTCTTAGCTACCTGGAGTTAAGCTCTTAAGATGACCTCCAGCCAGGGCTTTCTGGGGACAAACCTGATCCCATGCAGATCACCACAAAGCCCCCATGGCCTCAACCATGCCATAGCTGTCCTCAAACTGGGAACCCAGCTCTTTTTGTGACATCAGCAACTCAGAGACTACGATGCAAGTCACTCCTACCGTGGTGTTTTATACATCCAGGCCCCTGTAGCCAATGAGTGGCCATCATGAGGGCAGCTAGCTCTGCTCTTGTCCCTGTAGCCCACACTGACCAGGTGACCAAAAACACAGACTCGGGCTCGGGATGATTTGTTTGGGCTTTGACTCTTGGAGGCTTGTTTGCGATACCTATTCCCACCCTCAGTCCATGTACCTGCAATGCTGCCCAGGGCTCCCTCCACAGGGCCCTGTCCCATGCCTGGCACTTGGTACACTTAGCAAGTTCAGCACCTTGGAACACAGATGCATGCACTCAGTGGGCGAGGCTGATGACAATGAGCCTGTGTCATTCCAGGAGCTGCACAACCAAGGTCTCGCTGACCTGGATGGAGATCTGTAATATAAGGAACATGGTCGATGTCTGGGAAGCAAGGGTGATGGGGACAATTTGGAACAGGACTGAGCCAGTCAGCCTGACTGCTGATTGTAGCCAGGACAGAGAAGAGGATAAAGAAAGAGCTCCAGAGTGTAATGAGACTCTAGAGGGTGTGATGGGGGTGGTGGTTGCAAGGGCCTACTGGCATCCACCATTGAAAGGACTAGGCAGGGGGAGGAAACGGGTGCTAAAGACACACTTGATTCCTGTGCAGGGAATCAGAGCCACATGAATCTACAGTCCTCATAACCCATCAGGGATCTCAGGCCACCTCCTCACCTCAGACTCCTCTAGTAGAGGCTCACTACCCCAGAGTTCTTGTGGTTCATACAAGCTCAGCTAAGACATGTACCCTTGATTGCAGAGGAAAGGAGAAACAGAGGCGTTCATCAACTCACTCAAAGCCATATAACCATCAGCAGAGCCGTGAGGCCTCACCCACTTCTTCCACTATCTCAGGGGAACAAGCAGGTGGGGAGGGTCCCTTGGCAGCTGTGGAACCATGGAGACATATCTCAGAGCCTGGAGGATGGCTCTCCAACCCTGGGAAGAAAGTACTCTGGGGAACAGGTGAAGGGTCACCTGGAAAGGTTAAAAACACTACTCTGTTGGGTAGATGGGAAGGATGGGCTGCAACTTTGCACCTACCTTGCCAAAGGCCTGAGGCTCCTCTGTCCTCCCTGGCTTCCTTGGGCCTCCTGCCCTGGAGGGGATGAGGCAGGGAAATGAAGGGTAGAGCCTGCTGTGGAGGTGGAGGGCAGAGGCCGAGATGCCCAGGCCTCCAGTACAGGTTCCTGGGTTTGTACAGACCTAGAGTTTGGTTCCCTTTCATGGGCCTCCCCTCCAGGTTTCTCACCCACCTAGGGCCGGTGAACTCCAGGAGAGGGGACAGAATTCCCACACCTAATCAAGCCCAGCTGGAGAAAGCTGAGTTCCAGCCATCCTCTCTGTACCTCCCTCCTTGCGTCTGCATTCTCCTTCTCTGGGCCTTGGCTCCCTGGGGTCTACAGTGGCACAAGCCCTTCTTCCTCTTGTGCCAGCAGGCGCTCATCAGGGACCTGTGAGTTGGATGACTACTGGATGGGATGCTGATTATCAGGCCGGAGATGAGGCTGTGGCTGGAGGAGGGTCCTGTGCATGTGGGTACCGGGATGGGAGCAATGTGTCCAGGATGCTCCATTGCACTCATGAGGGCAGGTAGTGCCTGTGGCAGGCTGGGGCCCCATGGAAACAGAAATAGCCTGCTCTGGCCCCCTGCCAGCCCTGCTCATCCAAGTGAGGTGAGCCGCTGCCTTTGTGTGGATCTGTGGGCGTTGCAGGCTGGGTCTGGAGGTAATCTGTCTGCCTCCTGCAGCTGGCTGTCAGCTCACATCTGTGAAGCAGCCTCACTTCACTGTCATTAAAAATCCCAGGTCTGACAGGTAGAGAAAATTGAATGTGAAAACAACCTCCCAGGGACCAGTCACAGCCCCAATAGGATCCCTGCACCCACCCACCCAGTCAGGCCAGCCCCTCCAGGACACTGGGTGGGAGTTGGCCCTCCCTGTCATCCTGAGGTGGGCTAGCTAAGTTGAACAGGTGTGGGCCTGCCACCCAATGCAGTAGGAACAGAAAGGAGAGAGGTAACAAGGAGGGGCAGAGGAGAGGCTGTGAAATGGTAGAGACCCATCCCAGCCACCATGGCCTGGGCTATGAAATCTTAAGGCCCCAGCACTGCTTGCCCACATGTGAGACAAGGAAATCAGAGAGGGCCTGCAACAGCCACAGTCACACAGTCAGGACCTGCCACCTTAGCCTCTGCCTCACCCTCCACTGGGTCTACTGGGAGGGGCTCTGCCAGGGCCCCAGGCTAACTGTCCTCTCTCCTCTTCTGGACCAGGATGAGGGCCCACTTGGGAAGATCCCATACATCTTGTCCTTCTCTCTGATGCCCCTTAAGGATGGGGCCTGGAGTCCAGGACCTGGGCCATACTCCAGCTCCATCTCTAGAAACTTCTCTAGGCTGTGGAGCATCTGACCTCTTTGAATCTCTAGTACTGCATCTATAAATAGCAGTGGGTGGGTGGGATGCACCTGGTACTGCCACCTGCCTGAAGTAGGACCATCTTCCATGGCTTTGCCCTGGGCTGCTGTATAGCATTGGGGACTGGCACAGATCTGGCACCTTGTAAACCCACAGAAAGGGGTGTTAAGTGTTCCATATACTGGGGGCAATACTTATTGGGAGAGTCTTTCCTCACCATCCCCTGACACTTGCAACCTTATTTGTATTGGGGACCCACCAAGGGGTGAAGTTTTGGGGGTTACTTGCACAGTGGAGCTCAGCCTGCCCTGGGTCACTGGAGACTTTGCTGAGGTCCCACCATCCATGGCTATGGGCTGGACTTGGGGTGAGCCTAGCCGACTGTCTCTCCCCCAGGCCCAGAACATATGCAGCATTGCTATCTAAAGAGTTCAGAGGCCTCCAGGAATATCTAGTTTTTCTTGCTCAGGAATAGGGAAGTCCCTCCAGGGCCCAGAGTCCCTCACTGAGCATTGGAGCCCGGCATGTGGAGGGTTAAACGCTGATGATGGCTTTGTCTCTGCATCAGTGTACATAATGTGCCTCACATTTGCATACTGCAGTGTGCGCTCAATTAAAATGAACTTTTAATTTCTTCTAAGTAAATTACTTCTTGCCGGTACGTGATGTGCACAAATGTCAGAATAATGGGAGAGCCTTAATGAGCTGGGGAATGGAGTTGGTGGGGGCTGCCGGGAACAACCCCAGGAACACACGTGTCCACAAACCATGCCAATGCCGGGGACATGCCACATGTGCTGTCCCTCAGGCAGACCACACATTGATCTGTGACTACTGGCCACATCTGTCTAGCACATCCATGGTACACACCATGACTGGACAGTGGGCACTCCCACCATCTCTCATGCAGAAATGGCCCTATGTCTGTGTGTCTCAGATGCTCACATATACGGGATCCCCACCCCCTCCCCAAGAGACACACGGGCTTGTAGAACCTCACTTTTCCTTTCTGATCCTTATTTAGGTTGTAAACAAGGATGCAAGTTTAGAGGGTTTGAAACAAAGAAGCAGAGCCCAGAGCAAACGGAAGACAGCGGCAAACACTGCCCTTTCCATCCAGGTGAGCTGAGAAGCCTGAGCCCAGACCTGCAGCATCCCAAAGGGTGGACAGCATCCCACAATTGGGACAGAGGGGGCATTTAAAGCTTCAGGAGGCTGACCTGAACAAGGCCCACAGCAAGGGCAGAAATGAGTGCTGTCTCGCCCAAGGCTGTGCTCTGCCCTCCTTGCATGCTCCTGGTCTTATCCCTTTGAAGGCAAATATCAGACACCATCGGGGGCTTCAGCCTTGGCTGCGTGGGGCAGGGATTGGGTGAGAGGAAACTGGACAGTGCTCTCAAGCACACGCTTTACATGGCTCAGCACTCGTTTCAGCACCTTGGAGAGGGCCAGACCCCAGGCTTGACTGTCAACTCCCACCTTAGTCCTGTCACAAAGGGCTTGTCTTTTTCTATAGGGACAGCCAACCACAGGTCACAGAATCACACATCCTGTGATTAAGCACTGGCCCCAACACCTACTGAACCCCCAACCCTAGACAGATGACCAGGACTCTTCATACCTCGTGTGTGCTTGGGCCTGGGGGCACCCAAGGCCACATTTAAACCTCTGGTCTAAATTCTGTACCCAAACCACTACTAGACCTCTCTGGAACCCTTGACCACATATAAAACACAAAACAGGCCTGACTGGGGCTGAGTCCATGGCCCAACACCTGTCTGAGCCTCCCTCTCCCCCACTGTCACAGCAGAACAAAGAGCCACGCAGGACACCTCCCTCTAAACTCACAGTTAGGCTCCTAAGCCTTTCATCTCAGCCCCTTGCATCTCTCAGCCTCTTGAGCTGAGGTCAAGACTGGTCAATGGAATCCACTCTGTCAGTATCAGGTGCTGGCAGGCACAAGCCAAACTGACAAATTCAATCAGGCACATCCTGCCCTGCAGAGGGAGACCAGAGAGGATTTCCTAAAAGAGGGAAGCTGAGCGTCCAAACTCTAAAAGGTACATCAGGATGAGGGGCCCTGAGAGGATGTAGGGACAGTGTCTGCTCTGAGAAGAGATCTTGTCTGGGATATAAGAGGGCATAGCTAAAGGAAAATGGGATCAGGGGGATGCCAGCAAGGGGGACATGCTACAGGGCTACAGGGCTTCAGGGGTGAGGACTAAGGGACAGCAGCCACATGGTGGTGGCCCTCATAGCTGTGGCTGTTGAAGGATGCAGGAGGGACATAAAGACCAGGGAGGAAGCTTGGGGGAAAGTTCACCATGCAGCAGGAGGAGTGAGGGCCATGATGGGAGCCCAGAGGTGATGTGGGGTAGATTCCTCAGTAGGAGGCAGACAATTTTGAGGGGCTGAGTGCACACAGGGGCAGGATGAGTTGAAAATGTGCAAGGCCAGGGCAGGTCATAAGCCTCCAAGGATGCCTCTTATAAACACCCCAGAGTGATAGACAGCGAGTCCAACCCCAACTGAGTGTGGAGGATAACTGAGAGGCGGAAGGTCATTTGGCCATCAGAGTAGAAGAAAGGAGACAAACCTGGCCTAGCAGAGCCGGCGTGACCCCTTGTGTGTGACCTCTGTGAAGTGTGGGATGGATTCTCTGTATGTCCACTTGGCTGGACACCCCTCTGGACTCACTGGAAGTCTTTTTGGATGACTGATGGCAGGAGCAGCAGTAGGCAATGCTGGGTGGGAGGCAGTTAAGGTGCTCACCCACAAAGCCTAACGACCCAGGTTCAATTCCCCAGTACCCATGTAAACCAGATGCCCAAAGTGGTGCATGCATCTGGAGTTCATTTGCAGTGGCTGGAGGCCCTAGCACACCCATAGTCTCTCTTCAAATAAATAAATAAATAAATAAATAAATAAATAAATAAATAAATCCCACATTTTGGCTGGGCACCCACCCTCCAGAGTACCTGTGACCAGTGAAACTGACCACATGCTGGTCCTCAGGACAATGCAGCATTATCCTGCCTCTGCCACAAGGTCTTTCCTGCCCCTGATGGCCCAACAGTGCCTAGACAGTCCACTTTTCCTCTCCTGACCTGCCCATGGCTGACATCTGAGTTAAGGATGGTCCTATGCACATCAGGGAGCTCGCCAGTGAGGCCCCAATTCCAGCTTTGTGTGCATCCTAGGTGGAGTCACCATCCCTCCAAGGCCTTTTGAGACACCTGAGGGCACGAACCCTACCAAGCTCCACTAGCTGAGTGTCCCCAACAAGTCCCCAGCCCTGCCATGGGGGGAGGGCAACTGTCCCCAGCACACTGAGTGACTGAGCCTCTAAGAGTATGAATCCCCCCTCCCTTCCTCCTTATTCTTTTTTAAAATTTTATTTATTCATTTTCAAGCAGAGAGAGAGAGAGAGAGAGAGAGAGAGAGAGAGAAAGAGAGAGAGAGAGAGAGCACCAGGAACACCACCTTGTGGGTCTGGCATATGTGGGTCCTGGGGAATTGAACCCAGGGCCTTAGGCACTGGAGGCAAGTGCCTTAACCGCTGAGCCATCTCTCCAGCCCTCTTCCTCCTTAGTCTTATGTCCATCTCTCCACTGGAGAAGCCTGACAATTATCACTCCCCTGGAAGCTTGGATGTGTGTGTTCATGTGTGCACATGCTTGTGTACATATGTGTTTTACGTGAGCGCATATGTGCCTGTGGGCCAGTCAGGTACATGTGCATGTCTGTCTCTATGCTCACATGAGGTGACTGGAGCCTAGCTTTCCCCCCATCACTGAAATTTACATTGAACCACAAATTAATTTCATAATTTTTTTCCTCTCTAATTATGCCAACATCTGCTGCAAGGCAAGCTGTGTGCACGCATCTTAATGTCCCACCCCTGCGCGCCTGCTCGCGGCATCACTGTCTGTCTCTGTGCTGAACTTTTCAATAATTATCGCCAAGAGAAGAGCTCCACTTCCATTTCTCTTGCTGTTCAAGAGTGGGGGGAGGGAGGCGGTGGGGGAGGGGAAGGAGCAAGGGGAGCAGAGAGAAAGAAGGAAAGACAGAGAGAGGTGGAGGGAGGCGTGGCACATGGGTGGGTGCCAGGGGCCTCTTTATTTCTGACAACGATAGACTAGGGATGGAGGGGATGGGAGGGTGAGCTGGGGGCGATCATCTTCCCGGGGTCTGGGAGTGGGGAATGCAGAGTCTCAGCACATCTTTCCACCTCCTGTGAGCACAGTGGAACTTCTGCACATGCATATTGCCACGCTGCCTGGCTTCAAGGCCCCTGTGGCCCCCTTTACTGCTGTCTGAATCACATCCATACTTCTTGTGACAGCGCCCACCCTCAGAGCACAGGTGGGGGAGCATGGCTTTCCGCTGGTGCCTCCCCTGTGTGGTACCCCACACAGGTCCTGAGGCAGCCTCTGGCCCCTGATGGGAGGCCTTTCTGGGCACCTTGCAGGTGGTGCCACACCTGGCAGAAAGGGTGCTTCTTGGTGTGCTGCAAAAGAGTAATACACCTCTGGCCTCCCTCTACCCCTGCACCCACCTGCCAACCCAGGGCAAGAAGGCAACCCCAGGGTCCAGGAAGACTCCAAAAATGACCTCCCTGACCTAATCTTGCAGTTGTGAGTGCCTGCTCCTGTGAGAATTTTGTGAGCATGTTGTATGGGGAACACTTGTATGTTCAAGGCCATGCACATGCATGAGCATGCCTGCATCTGTGCTCAGCTATGCACATGTGAGCCTGAGCCCATGTGAGTGGGTCTGTGCGCATGCCCATGTCCACGTGGAACTAACCGCATGTACTGATGTCTGCCAGCCCTACTCCACAGGTGGACAATGTACAGCAGGGCTCTGGGCTGCAGTCAGGTCTGGGCTCTACTCTGCCCATGTGTGCATCCTGTGAGGCTAGACAGACATCTCCCCTCTTCCACACACCTCAGTCTCCTCACCTGCCCAACATGAGTAAAACACCCTCCATCCACACAGAGAGCACTTGCACAGAGTGTGAGTCCAGGCTTGACGCTCCACTTTCCATGGTGCTCTCAGCCTTGAGATGACAGACTGGCACACCCGCAGTGGGTCTGCATGCCCTGAGCCCGTCACTCTGCTCTCTCACCCCCTCACTGGTGGGCAAGTCCTCTTCTCTGTCATGGTCCTCATGGCAGCACTCAAAGTGCTGGCCCCTCGCCCTTGGCACTCCCGAGGAATAACCCAGCGCCGGCCCTTCCACACATACTTCTTCCCAGCCTTCTTCCTGGTGACCACAAGCTCGTTCTAGTGTTCCCCCTAAAAGGGCTTCTGGGCCTGCAGTGTGGGCCAATGCTGCCCAAGCTCATTCTGCCCAGGCTTTCTGGAAGATGTCTCCTGTCTCTTCCCCTGCTTCCCCAACCTTGGGCCAGGCCCAGAGCTTTTCCAGGGCAGAGATTTTATCTCAGCCTCAGAGCCTAACCTGTGGCTGATGTTTCAGAATATTTTGTTGGAGGGCTGGAGAGATGGTTCAGCGGTTAAGGCACTTGCCTCCAGTGCCTAAGGCCCCAGGTTCAATTCCCCAGGACCCATATAAGCCAGATCCACAAGGTGGTGGCCCTGATGCGCTCTCTCTCTCTCTCTCTCTCTCTCTCTCTCTCTCTCTCTCTCTCTCTCTGTCTGTCTCCCCCTGTATTTCTATGCTTGAAAATGAATAAATAAAATATAAAAAAAGAATATTTTGTTGGAGGGTTGGAGAGACTACCCAGCAGTTAAGGCTTTTGCTTACAAAGTCTGATGGCCTGAATTCAATTCCCCAGGGCCCACATAAAACCAGATGCACAAAGTGGCTCATTTGTTTGAAGTTTGCTTGTGGTGGTAAGAGACCCTGACACACAATTCTCTCTCTCTCTCTCTTTTCTCCCTCCCTCTCTCTCTCTCTCTCTCTCTCTGTGCTTGAAAATAAATAAATAAAAATTAAAAAATTAAAAAATATTTTGCTGGGGCATGGCGATGTATGCCTTTAATCCCAGCACTTGGGAGGTAGGAGGATCGCTGTGAGTTCAAGGCTAGCTTGTGACTACATAGTGAATTCCAGGTCAGTCTGGGCTTGAGTGAGACCCTACCTTGAAAAAAAGAAGAATATTTTGTTAAGTACTAAATAAATCACAGAGTAGATACATGCTGCCCAGCTTGTCTTTGGCAGTCAAAAACCCTCATCTTCACGTTCTGGACACTGGAGGGTCAGCAAGGGCTAGGAAGAGCAACCACTACTCACGTATATAGACACCACATGCCAACGCCATCAAGAGACCAGAGAGCACTGTTCAGAACCTGGTCTCTGTGGTACTCACCTCATTCATACAAGCTGCCGACATCATCTATGGCCTTCATGGGATTGCAACAGACTGAGTGAGACTCCTCCCCTCAGAGACCTGGAAACCTACACGAAACACTGAATGGGGCCTGGAGGGACGAGAAAGATGAAGTGGGACCAGTGTATTCTCAGAACCACATCACAGATGGAAGGACAGGAGGCTATGAACATGGATGATGGGACTCCACTCTTGGCCATGATAAGAATCATGGGCACTGGAATATTATACACTCTCCTGCTGAAGACAGTGGCTAACTCTACAGAACCTGTGTGCTATGGTTTGGATGTGAAGGTGCCCCCCCCAAAGGCTCAAAAATGGAAGGCTTGGTTCTCAGCTATTGGATCCAATCAATGAAAGGTAGATTGGGTCCTGGAGGCTCCAACCCAATCAATGAATAAATCTATTGATAGATTCATAATATGGTGACATTATTGGGAGGTAGGTCAAACGGGAGGAAGTACATCACCAGAGGTGTGTCCTTAAGAGTTACCTTGCCATGGGACCTCTTCCTTCCCCTTTCTCCTCCTCTCCCCTCTTCTCTCCTCTCCTTTGGTCTCCTTCCTTTTCCTCCTTCACCAACTCCCCTCACCCTGCTCTTCTTTCTTCCCTCTCCTTTCCTCTCTTCTCTCCTCTCTCTTTCTCCCTCTCTATCCCTCCCCCCATCACTTCCTGGTTGCCGAGGAGCAAGCACCCTCTGTCATATGCTCCTGTCACCATGATGCTCTAGCACATCTCAGTCCCAAAGCAACAGAACCAGCTGACCTTGGGCTGAAACCTCTGAAATACTGAACTGAAACAACTCTTCCCTTCTTTTTTTTTTTTTAAAGAATCTTGATGGATCTAATCTAAAGCAACAAACACTAAGTTTTTCCCTTGAACAATGGTTTTTAATATTTATTTTATTTATTCATTTTCAAGCAGAGAGAGAAAGCACACCAGGGCCACCACCTTGTGTCTGGCTTATGTGGGACCTGGGGAATTGAACTGGGGCCTTAGGCACTGGAGGCAAGTGCCTTAACCACTGAGCCATCTCTCCAGCCCTCTTCCCTCCTTTTAAGTTGCTTCTGGCATTTGACCCAGCGATGGTCGTGTGGAACAACTGTTTTCAGGCTCTGCATGGACAGATGCACACCGTCCCCAGCTTCAGAACTCCATTCAGTGACATGGAGCCATACACAGTACAGCAGCCTCAGTAGGTGGAGGAAGCAGAGGTTGAGATTCAGGGTTGCTGAGGCGTCTGTAATATGCAAAACACAGAGAGGAGAAAACTGTGCCAAGAAGCTGACCAGAGCTCTACACATGAGTTCCCTGAATCCATTCACACACAGTGCAAGACTGCACAGGCCTAGAAAGAATTGTCCCCAGAGGGTATGGTGGTGATGACACCAGGTGACAGTATGCAGTCCAGACAGCTAGAGTGAAAAGGCTTTGTCGACAGACCCAGGAAAGCTCCATCTCTGGAGCCAGGAGGATGCTGGCCCTAGAACCAAGAGTGTCAAAGAACTGCCCTCATTTATACAAGTCACAGAACAGACCTGTCAGATTAGGCTGTGTGACGGGAGCCATATTGAACACTCGCAATAGAGGCTCACATAGAGGACAGACCCAGAAATGAGCCAGATCTCAGAAAGGTTTAAAAGAAAGGCACAAATGAGAAGATAGAGAATCTCAACATGGTGAGAACCATGGGGAACGGGAGCCGCAGATTGGGCTGCAGAAGAAATAACGGGTGGACACGAAGGTGGATGAAATATCCTAATGTGAGCACATAGAGTTAAAAAAAAACAAAACAAAACAAAAAGCTGTCACACACACACACACACACACACACACACACACACAAAAAAAAAAAAAAAAAAGCCAGGCGTGGTGGCACACGCCTTTAATCCCAGCACTCGGGAGGCAGAGGTAGGAGGATCGCCATGAGTTTGAGGCCACCCTGAGACTACAGAGTGAATTCCAGGTCAGCCTGGGCTACCTCAAAAAAAAAAAAAAGATAAACAACAAAATCTACGAAATGTGTATGTGAGGAACCTTGGAGGACCCTTCAGGCCAGGGAGAAGATACCACACAAAGAGAAAGGAATCCATGGAAAAGTCGCTATGTGCTAATACGAAGACCTCTTTCTCATTTCAAATATATTATTTTTATGGACAACCCACTGATCTGGGTAGAAATGTGTGATATTTGCAGAGGGAAAATGTGTGACTGGGACACAGGACGGGAGGGTAGAGGCGCCAGGCTGTTGTTTCCTTCCATGGTATCAAATCAATTCAAGGCAAATGTGATACGAATTCAAAGCAAACATGTCATAATCCTTACAGCAGCTGCCAAAAATAAAAGACACAAAGAGACATAGCCGGGCTGAGGCAATGGCTCAGTGGGTAAGAGCACTTGCTGTGTAAGCTGGAGGGCCCAGGAGGGCCTGGTTCCTGCTTCGTGCTGAGGCTGATTTCTCAGCACCCATGGGAGCATGCTGGATGTGAGCACACGTGCCTATAACCTATAACCCCAGTCCTATGGGGAGTGGAGACAGGAGAATCGCGGGGACCCCTAGTCAATTAGTCTGGCCCCAAACTGCAGCTCTAGGTTCAGTGAGAGACTCCATCTTCAGGAAACATGTGACTGAGCAAACAAAGGACTGCAATTGACATTCTCCTTAAGGCTCACACGTGCACACACAGAGCATGGGCATCTGCTCACATGTGCACACACACACACCACATATACACACAAAGTAGGTAGAGTCTCTAAATAAAACTGAATATTAAGAAATAATCATGTAATTCAAAAGTAGGCAAGAAAGGAGGAAAACGGGAAACAAACCCAAGTGAGACAAATCAAAAACAGGAAGACAGTTTAAGTGCAACTGTGCCAATAACTGCATTGATATCAATGAGCTGATACTTCAGTTTAAAAGTGGACACTGGCTGGGAGTGGTGGTGCACGCCTTTAATCCCAGCACTTAGGAGGGAAAGGTAGGAGGATCATCATGAGTTCAAGGCCATCCTGAGACTATATAGTGAATTCCAGGTCAGCCTGACCCTACCAAGAAAGAAAGAAAGAAAGAAAGAAAGAGAAAGAAAGAAAGAAAGAAAGAAAGAAAGAAAGAAAGAAAGAAAGAAAGAAAGGAAGGAAGGAAGGAAGGAAGGAGGGAGGGAGGGAGGGAGGGAAGGAAGGAAGGAAGGAAAGAAGAAAGAAAGGAAGGAAGGAAAGAAGAAAGGAAGGAAGGAAGGAAAGAAAGAAAGAAGGAAGGAAGGAAAGAAAGAAAGAAGGAAGGAAAGAAAGGAAGGAAGGAAGGAAGGAAGGAAAGAAAGAAGAAAAGAAAGAAAGAAAGGGGGCTGGAGAGATGGCTCAGTGGTTAAGGCACTTGCCTCCAGTGCCTAAGGCCCCGGGTTCAATTCCCCAGGACCCACATAAGCCAGACCCACAAGGTGGTGGCCCTGGTGCTCTCTCTCTCTCTCTGTATCTCTCTGCTTGAAAATTAATAAATAAAATATTAAAAAAAAAGAAAGAAAGAAAGGAAAGAAAGAAAGAAAGAAGGAAGGAAGGAAAGAAAGAAGGACGGAAAGAAAGGAAGGAAAGAAAGAAAGAAGGAAGGAAGGAAAGAAAGAAGGAAAGAAAGAAGGAAGGAAAGAAAGAAAGAAAGGAAGGAAGGAAGGAAGGAAGGAAGGTAGATGCTAGGTTTGCTTCTTCAGCAGCACATGTTCTAAAATCAGAATGATGCCCAGAATATTAGCGAGGCTCTTGTGCAAGGATGGACTCCCCACCCCCACAAAAAGCAGATGTTGAAGGGCCTGGAGTGTGGCTCCAGGTAAAGCACCTGCCTAGCATGTGTGAGGTTGGGGGTTAGATCCCCAGCAGCACAAATAAAGGAAAAGAAGGAAAGAGAAGGAAAGGAATACAAAGAAAAGGAAAGGAGAAAGATTATATTAACATCAGACAGAGTAGACAGCCAATAATAGTAACAAGAACACGGACTGGAGTGATGGCTCAGTGGTTAAGGCACGTTCCTGCAAAACCAAAGGAACAAGCCAGATGCACAAGGTGGTGCATGTGTCTGGAGTTTGTTTGCAGTGGCTAGAGACCCTGGTGCTCCCATTCTCTCTGACTTTTTCTCTCCCTCATAAATAAATAAATAAATAAATAATATTCTTAAAAGAACATATCATAATTATCAACTCATGAGGAAAGTATCACAGTCATAAATGCATCCATTCTTTTTTTTAAAAAAATCTCTTTATTCATTTATTTATTTGAGAGACAGAGAGAGAAAGAGTGAATATGGGTGCACCTGAGCCTCTTGTCAATACAAACCCCAGACACATGCATCATTTTGAGCATCTAGCTTTATGTTGGTACTAGGGAATTGAACCTGGGCTGTCAGGCTTTGCCCCAAATGTGTCTACTCTTAAGAAGAGTTCCAGCCGGGCGTGGTGGTGCACGCCTTTAATCCCAGCACTGGGGAGGCAGAGGTAGGAGAATCACTGAGTTCAAGGCCAGCCTGAGACTCCAGTGAATTCCAGGTCAGCCTGAGCTAGAGTGAGACCCTACCTCGGAAAGAAGAAGAAGAAGAAGAAGAAGAAGAAGAAGAAGAAGAAGAAGAAGAAGAAGAAGAAGAAGAAGAAGAAGAAGAAGAAGAAGAAGAAGAAGAAGAAGAAGAAGAAGAGGGCTGGAGAGTTGGCTCAGCGGTTAAGGCACTTGCCTCCAGTGCCTAAGGCCCTGGGTTCAATTCCCCAGGACCCACATAAGCCAGACCCACAAGGTGGTGGCCCTGGTGTTCTCTCTCTCTCTCTCTCTGCTTGAAAATGAATAAATAAAAATATTTAAAAAAAAAACTTAAAGAAGAAGAAGAAGAAGAAGAAGAAGAAGAAGAAGAAGAAGAAGAAGAGGAGGAGG
>PVHP010003969.1:0-18361 GCA_004024765.1 Zapus hudsonius | reverse complement strand
GCCGGCAGCTACCAGGGCCTAACTACCATTACTAGAGAACTTCACCTGACAAGAACAGAACACAGATGTTTTGCCCACCCCAAGTTCACATAGTTGGTCTTTCACCATAAAACATAACAACGAATATGAAAAGACTGATATTATATAACCTGTGTTCTGCTAGAGTAAGTTTAGATACTAATTATACTAAGATATCTATATAAAAATTTCCCCTACGTATTTGAAAATTAAGTAACAGGTCAAATAAGAACTTACAAATGAAGTTAGAAAATGCTTTCATGGGCTGAAGAGATGGCTTAGCGATTAAGGCATTTGCCTGCAATGCAGAAGGACCAGAGTTCAATTCCCCAGTGCCCATATACAGCCAGATGCACAGGAGGGCGCATGTGTCTGGAGTTCATTTGCAGTGGCTTGGAGGCCCTGGTGCGCCCATATTCTCTGCTGCCTCTCTCTCTCTCTCTCTCTCTCTCTCTCTCTCTCTCTCTCTCTCTCAAATAAATAAATAAAATATAAAAAAGAAAGAAAATACTTTCAATAGCTGGGCATGGTGCCTATAATCTCAGGGACCAGGGAGGCTGAGGTAGGAGGATTATTGTGAGCTCATGGCCAACCTGGGCAACACAGTAAGTTCTGGAAAGGCTGAGGCAACAGGACTGCTGTGAGCTCAAGGCCAGCATGGGGCTACAGAATGAGCCTGGCTAGCCTGGGCTAGAGTGAGACTCTTCCTAAAAGAAAATATATTTCACTAATAATCATGAAGACATAGCACATTGAAATTTGTGTACTGCAGCAAAAGTTACACTTTGATTAAAATTTATAGAGTTAAATGCTGTGTTTGTAATACATGATCTAAACTTCCACCTTTAAAGTATGGAAAAAGAAGAGCTCATGAATCTACAGGGAGAAAGATGTAAAAGCAAAAATATGGACGACATAAAGAAAAATCAAAAATCAAGAAACACAAGTTAATTCTTGAAAGGATTATTTAAATGATAAACTCCTAAACTAGATTTTTTTTTGGTTTTTCAATGTAGGGTCTCCCTCTAGTCCAGGCTGACCTGGAATTCACTCTGTAGTCTCAGGGTGGCCTTGAACTCATGGCAATCCTCCTACCGTTGCCTCCTGAGTGCTGGGATTAAAGGCGTGTGCCACCACACCCAGCTCCCTAAACTAGATATATTTTAAGGAAAGATGAAGAAAGACAGAGACACACAACCAGCATCAGGAACAAAGATAGAACATTAAAAAGAAATGATGGGGGCTGGAGAGATGGCTTAGGGGTTAAAGTGTTTGCCTGCAAAACCTAATGAGTTCCATTCCCCAGTACCCACATAAAGCCAGATGCGCTAAGTGGCACGTGCTGGAGTTTGTTTGCAATGGCTGGAAGCTCTGGCATACCCATTCTCTCTCTCTCTCTCTCTCTGCTCTCTGTGTGTGTCTATCTGTCCATTTCTGCTTACAAATATATAAATAAAATATTTTAAAAGAATTTTTTAAAATGAGTGGAAACCTGATGTGGTGGCACACACCTGTAATCCCAGCATTCTGGAGGCTGATACAGGAGGATTAGAAGTTCAAAGTTATCCTTGGCTATATAGTGAGTTTAAGGCCAGCTAGAGTATGTGAGACCCTGTCTTGAAAGAAAGAGAAAGAAACAACTTTATGCCATTACATTTGGCACTACAGGAAATAGAAATTCATTGAAAGACATAAACTACAAAACTGACACAAGAAGAGACAGAAACTCTGCGAAGTCGGCTTATCTGATTAAAACAATTCATAATTTAAAACTCTACCTAGAAAAGGCAGAGGTGCTTAACTCCAAGGATGAGTCATTGGTTTTTTTATTTTTAAGCAGAGAAAGAGAGAGAGAGAGAGAGAGAGAGAGAGATCGAACACCAGGGCCACCACCTTGTGGGTCTAGCTTATGTGGGTACTGGGGAATTGAACCCAGGGCCTTAGGCACTGGAGGCAAGTGCCTTAACCGCTGAGCCATCTCTCCAGCCCTGTGTCATTGGGTTTTGATGAACAAAATATGGAGATAGCTAGGAGCAGAGGTGGTGATGGGTGTCCTGAGTCACCCATATCGTCCATGGCAGCCAACTCCCTGGAAGTGAATCTGGGCACCTCTCTCCTCACTAGCATCCTTGGTTGCAGGAAATAGGTGGCTCAGAGAGACCCAGTATCTTGCCCAAGTTACATGGGACATGGCAGAGACCCCTCCTCTCTGGGGGAGGTCCTTGGTCCCTTGGAGCCTGGGTCCCCATATTCATGGGCTTTGTTACAAAGGATTCCCCATGAGAGGAGTGGAGGCTGAGGGGTCAGCCACAGTTGCACTTTGTAAGAGGCAGTATGATCCTTGAAGTATTTGTGACCCCAAAGTGAATGTAACCCCAGGAGGGTGTGTGACGACACTCCTGTCTCCAGGAATGGACAATAGTCTCCAACAGTCCCTCAGTGTCACTGTCCTCATGGCCATCAGCTCCCTCAGGTTTCTCATTGCCCCAGGGAAGAGCTAGTCACCGTTATTTCTCCTTCACCCAGAGAAAATAAACCAGGTTGGGTAATTTCATTGAAATTATAAAATAGGGAAGAATCCTAGGCTCCCACGGTTTATAGAATTCTGCTCACCAAAGCTCCCCTGTCTCCTACATTAAAAAAAAAAAAAACAGTGCTTGCTTCGGCAGCACATATACTAAAATTGGAACGATACAGAGAAGATTAGCATGGCCCCTGTGCAAGGATGACATGCAAATTCGTGAAGCGTTCCATATTTTAAAAATGCAAAAATCAACAAACTTATTGGAAATAAAATATGAACTTGCAAAAAAAAAAAAAAACACTGAAGCTGGGCGTGGTGGCGCACGCCTTTAATCCCAGCACTCGGGAGGTAGAGGTAGGAGGATCACCATGAGTTCAAGGCCACCCTGAGACTACATAGTGAATTCCAGGTCAGCCTGGGCTAGAGTGAGACCCTACCTCGAAAAGCCAAAAAAAAAAAAAAAATTGAACATAAAACTATAGCTCACACACCCTTCTGATTTCCATTTCTGCTTTAGGTACCAGGAAGTTCAGAACAAAACCCAGGTTTCACTGTGAGTACAATAATCCACGTGATCTACACCATCGACCTGCTGTTCCTATTTCTACTGCTTTGTTGTTTAATCATATTTCTCAAGCCTGTTTTGGAAGCAGATGGGTACACGTTATAAATAACATTTCCAAAGGAACCACTCTGCACGGGAGACCTTGGTATCCACTGGTATACCTGAGCTCTACACCCTGAAGAGCACCTACTTGGCAGGTCCCCTAGCTGCTGGACTTCTCTTTCGTCACCTCTGGCATCTATGCCTGGAAAGGCCCTCTCTTACCCTCATCCATGCCCTCCACCCCAGCTCAGGTACATCCATCCCCATCCTCTATAGCCTGGGGCTGTGGCCGGACCTTCCTCAGCTCCAGCCCTGCAGGGTGGACACCCAGGACCCCCCAGAACCACTGCTCCCTGTTCTAGCAGTTCTGCAGCCTGCACACCTTTGCCCATATCCCCAACCAGACACCAAGATATAGACATGGGAACACTTTTTCTTTCCTTCAAGGCAAACCCACCTCACAGTCACAGTGCAGGGAGTGACTCGATCTCCTCTCGTATGTCACCTGTCTGGATCCTGGCAACCGTGAACACGCCTGTGAGTTGAATGGCTTCATGGACCCTGCACATGACCTCTCAGTCTAAACCCTGTCACCTGTAGAAGAGACAATTCATTGCCTGTCCCACACAGAGGAGGACACAGATGCTTGCAGACGGAGACCCACCAACCCTGAACGAGTCATGCCATTTCCCTGGGCTCAGCAGTGACAGTGGGCATCTAAGGGTTCTCATAGAGGAGGAGGAGGCAGAAGCTGGGGAGGGGGGTCCCCGGGCCCTGTTCCCACTGCTGGGAGAAGCAGGAGGCCCCAACCCCCCATGTTTGCTGTTTTGTTGTTGTTGTTAACTCCTCACCAGGTGGAACCCGCACTGTGGGGCTTAATTAAGCTCAGCCAGCTGTTGCGGAACATGGGGACTGTGATGTGTGGCAGTCAGCCGCAAGCAATGGAGGGGGAGAGCTGGGCCATAGAATCCCAGGCCCAGAAGGCATGAGGTATGAGTTTGCAGGGAAGGAAGCCGGGGTTGCCAGAGGGGCTCTCTGGGCAGGTCGAACCTGCCCAGAGAAGGATGTCCAGATGTCACCCCTCCTATATATATCTTAGCTCCTAAGAATAGGGGCCCCAAGGACAAAAGGAGACTTTGCAGAAGGGACAAGAGCCCAGGGAAAAGCTTAAGGCAATGTGGTGGGAGCTTGGGAAGGCATGTAGAAAGGTGTGTGCACGTGCGTGTGTGCGTGCGTGTGCGTGTGTGCACGCGTGTGTGCATTGGGAGAGGAATGTGTGTGCGCATGTATGTAAGTGTGGTGAAGGGATGTATGCATGGAGTGAGTCAGGACAGCGTGTGCATACAAGAGATTCTCTGTCCACATCAGCAGTGACTAGATGCGTCAATATTTCCCAGAAGTCCATTCTTCCATCCATAAGACATCCACAGACCTTCCAGAAAACCGGGAGCACCAGCACCGAGTACAATAGCTGTGCCCACTGCAGGACTTCTCTGAGCCCGTACCTCCCCACTGGGTGGGGGGTGTCTCCTGGAGCTCCCCACCCGAGGCATCAGGAAAGGGAACACACACCTGCAAGTATCTCCCAGTTAGGGGGGTGGGAATGGAGGAGGGCCAGGAACTGCCCACGTGAAGGTACGTCAAGAGGGTGAGGGAACAGCCCTTTATTTCCCCAAATCAACTTATCAGCCCCTAAAGACATAAAGAACCCCTACAAATAAAGCTACTAACACTGGGTAGATATCACCGCACATCCACTTGTTTACAATTAAAAACCCAAACCATGCAGCCAAGACTGGCGAAGATGCAGAGAGACTGGTACACGTGCCCGTGGGCTGCGGAGGCGAAGTTTCATCTGCCACTCTGGAAAGCTGCTGACTGGTTAAGTGCCAGCGACCTGTGATGTCTCTGCTCTCTGCCTGCTGCACCTGCTTCACCACAGCCCTCCCTGACAGACGCTTCCATCCCCCTTGACCTCATGGGCGCTGCCTGCATTGTGCCTCATGACCAAGAGTGTCCCCACTCCAGGGCCTTTGTATGTGCTGTCCCTCTGCCTGGAGCACCATCCACGGGTCTGCACTGGACCCACCCTGTGCTCTGCTACTATGAAGAATCTTCCCCACAGTAGGCCACCCCCTGAAACCTCCTCTCCCCTACTGGTCCTCCCCTTCAGTAAGATACTTCCTCTATGCAGCAGGGGTGCAGAGAGGATCAGTCATGACAATATAATGACTGTTGGAGTTTATTGAGGGCACATATGAGTCCCCACCTGGTCACTCCACACACCCAAAAGAAAGGGGACAGGGTGACCCTCAACTGGTGCCTGGGTTGCACAGGAAGGATTCCCGGAGGAAGTGCTGCTTATGTTGATCCCAGGACAGAATGGAAGACCACGTGGTTATGCTTCTGAGGCTCAGGAGAGCGTGTGATCTGTGCAGCCAGGAGCAAAAGGAGAGTGGAGCCAGGGGCTAGCGCCTGGGCCAGATGTGCCATGCCCAGGTCAGCATCCCCCAGAGTGAACATCTGTTCTCCCTAGGGGAGACCTGAAGCTGCAAGCCAGAGGACTACACGGCTGCTTCTAGGAGCTTCTCTGCACACGGCATCTCTGTGGGCCACATGGAGCCCGGGAGCTGCCGAGAGAGTCACTGTCTTAGGTTGTGTCTAAACTCGGGAGTTTGTGGGCTATAGTTGGAGGAAGAGGGGATCTGAGAATCACAGGCCTGATGAGTACCATTCGTGTGTGTGTGTGAAGACCAGAGGTCTGCACTGAATGTCCTTCTCAGTTGCTCTCTATTTTTAGGGACAGGGTCTCTCACTGAACCTGGAAATCACCAATTTGGCTATATTAGATGAAGAGCAAGCCCTGGGAATCCTCCTATCTCTACCTCAGTGGAGCAGTGATTACAGGCATGCACTGCTGAGCTCAACTTTTACATGGGTGCCAGAGATCTGAACTCAGGTCCTCATGCTTGCAAGACAAGCGTTTTCCCCACAGAGCCATCTTCCCTTATTTGAGACAGCACCTCAGTATGTAACCCTTGCTAATCTGGAACTTGCTACAGAGCCTGGGCTGGCCTCAAACTTGCAGCAATCCTCCTGCCTCTGCTTCTCAGTGCTGGGAATACATACAGGTGTGAGCCACTACACCTGGATGCCCCATTCTTGACTGAGGTGTTACTCAGTCTGGAGTCTCAAAGTCCACTGCTCCCATCAGCCCCAGAGATATGAGTTGTCTTGGGGCTTCCAGGTGAGGGATTCACAGCCCCTCTGATCCCTGGCACGGCATATGGAATCCTGTCCCTGATGCCTGGCTGGACAACAGCTGGTGAGCAGTGGAGTCCTGATGCAAAGCCTCCAGTGACCCTGTTCTCTGGGTCCCCAACACCCCTGTGCTAGGCTCCGAGGAACACCTTCTGTCAATTTGGGGGCCTTTGACTCCGCCTCCTCCAGGTAGAGCCCAGTGCAGACACTCACATGGTAGCAGTAATTCTGACATATGGTATAGACTGAGACTCAAGGCCCTGGAACATTCTGCCATGGCCCATGTAAGAGCCAGGGTGGGCACATGTGCAAACTTGGGCTGCACATTCAGCTGCACATGTGCATGCACAGGTGTTACACTCAGCCCTATGCTCACACACTCAGGTGTCACACACAGCTGCACACACACTCATGCCTCACTCAGCTGCATATCAGATATGCAGCCATGTACACTCAGGCACCGCACACCCACTGCGCACTCAGACACTCAAGTGTCACACACCACTGCACACTCAGTTGCACTTTAGTGTCCCACACTGCTGCACATACGAGTGCTTTTTGTGCCCATCCCAGCCCTGGAAGGACTCAGGAGACGTCAGGGGCCTGGTTCACTGACAGATGGTGGGAGGGGATGGGCTGTTTTGCTGGTTGCCTTACACTGGTGATTATTCTGCTTGTCTTTGTGCTTGTTGTAGGCATTTATTGCCCCTTTGACATTAAAAATGTTTTAATAAAAAAAGACTTCCTTTCTTGACTTCTCTGGGCCATACCTCCTCAAGAATAGGATTTCTGACTTTGGGAGGCCCTGGGGTTTCATTGTTGTTCTCAGGATGGCACAGACCACCCAAGTGGACCCTCCATCTCTCCACTGGCCCTGACAAAGTCCCTGAACAAGTCCTGGCTGGACCACCCTCTCCAGCCTGGTTCCTAGGGTTCTCCATCCAGGGTTCAGCTCTCACTTGGCACAAAGCTGCCCTGGACTTTCCAGGGATCTGGACGGAAGCTTGGAGAGTGGAAGTTCACTCTTTAGGAGCCGGTCAAACCTGAGACCCTCCAAGGTCAAGCATAAACTGTGCCCAGGATGGTGCATTGGGGTGCTGTGCCCATGGGGTGGGGAGCATGCCAACTACATGCCCTTGAGGCCTTTGCACCAGCCAGTGCCTCCACCTGGAGCCCTTTTCCTTCCACGTGACTCCTAAGTGACCGCGAGTCCCTCTCTGCCTTCAAGCCCCCCTTCCAACTTTGAATCCCAGAGGTTCCAAATGTCTTTCTCCTTCCCAGCCAGTGTGCCCAGGAGCCTCCCGAATGACAGGCTCTGTTCTCATGTCTGCAGCAGAAGCCCAGATGAGATGATGCTTCCTGGTGGGTGGGGTGAGGGGTATGGAACACAGAAAGAGGCTAGCAGTGAGGGGCTAAGAAAGGCCTCTCTGAGGAGGTGGCACCTGAGATGTGAAGAAGATAAGAAACCAGACGCATGGATGCCTGGCTCGTACAAAGACCCTGGGCAGAGAGAGGCTGGCAATGAAGTCAAACAAGACTCAGAAGATCAAGGCAGGAGGCCCGGGGACTGTTCACTGGGTTAGCTAGGAGCCTCTGGATTTATGCAGAAGAACATGTGGGCTGGCCCAGTTTCTGCTCTGGACATGTCCCCTTCGTGTAAGAGATGCACCTGAGCTGATAGCTCAAGGAGGGAAAGACAGGTGATGCAACACGCAAGACTTAGGACAGGTGAGGTCTGTCTGCCCTGAGGCCACATACCAGGAAGCTCTTGGCCCACTAAGAGCCCTGTGGCTGGTGCCCACCTGCCTCTACCTCCAGGAGGGCTCTGGAGACATCTGGAACCCCATGACATATCTGCTACCAGGTGTTTGGAGTCTTCCCACCTGGTCCTTCCATCTGCATCCCCAAACTTCATTTCCAAGAGAAACCTGGGACCTAGAGACGATGAGGAAGAGAGGGGCTGTAAGGAAAGCTTTTGATGAAGTGTCAAGCTATTGATGGCTGCCCTCTAAACCCCCTATTTTGCACGGCCTTTAAATGCCTACAAGCGGATTAATAAGGTCTCGGTAATAGGCAGCAGTCTATATTTATTCTATCTGCGATGCCAGTTGGTCAGGCCGTGTGAATATTGATGACGGCCGGGATTGAGGGCAGCGGCGCCTGGCTTTATCTCTCCCGCACAGACTGCCAGGGCCCTTATCAGCATGGCCGGCTGCTGCAGCTGCAGCTCCCCTGCCGCCCCACCCCGCCCCCTCTGCCTGCTTTGTAATCAGAGGAGAAGTTGCTGCCTGATATTTCCATTTTTATCTCTCTTATTTACTTCATTTCATGTCTTTCAGGGGATATTTTCTTTGCAAGAAGGCAAGGCTGCGGGGGTCGCTTACATCTTGCTGTCCCCACCCCCACTCGTTGCCTGCAATGGAGGAGTGGTCTCCACTCCCACCCACCCTGGGCTCCTCTGTCTCTGCCCATAATGGGAGCTGGCTCCATGCCCATGGTCTCTTCCTCCATAGCCTCTGTTCTCAAATGTCTGCCCTTGCTTCTCACCCAGCAGTTCTCACCCCTGCCTGTCCCCTCTGAGTAACCTGTGGCTCAGGGTTACCCTCACTGTTAAGGTGCCTGAGCCACCAGCCCCTGGGCCAGGCAGGCAGGGCTGGGCTGCACACTCCTCGCCAGTGTCTCCTCAAATGGCCCCTGATTTCAGGAGATGTGGTTATCTTCCTTTCACAGAAAGGAAACCAAGCTTCCGGAAGGTTATCAGCTATAGCCACTTGCTCCTGGCTGGTAACCCTTGACAGAGGGAGGGGTGGCAGGCAGATAGGCTGGGGACACGCATGGAGCATTCAGAAGAGCTGGTGCTGAGCCCAAGCTCTGGTGCTGGTCTCAGGTTTGACAGGCTCCTGGTGTTATTCACCTGGTCTTCTGGTTTTCTCACCTGTGTGCAAGGACTGTGCCCTCCTTAGCGCCCCCTTTAGGGGACATGTGAGAAATGTATCCTGAGACCTGCCCTGGTATTGGGGGTGTTACCCTGCCTGGAAAGCCAAGCCACCCCTGTCACATGTCCACATCCTAAAACCTGGGATGGCAAATGTGACTTCGTTTTTTTACTTCCTTTTTTCAGAGCTCTTTGCAGATCACATTAAGCGAAAGATATCTGGGGTAAGATTGCCCATGGTCCCGTGTTCTTAGAAGAGAAAGATTCAGACACACATGTGAGGGAGGCCGAGACTAAAATGATGTCGTGACAAGCCAAGGGACACCTGGGCCACCAGGAGTTGGAAGACATGGGGGAGAGCTTCCCCAGAGTCTCCGGAGGGTTTGCAACCTCCAGACCCCGCATGAACGGAGTGCTGTTTTAAGCCCCCAGTGTGGGGTCCTCTCTCTGTTCCAGGAGTTTCTGAATGCTGGTCACTGGCTGTAAATCCCTTCCAGTGAGGATGAGGTGACCCTGGGTGCTAAGCTCAGGAAACCCAGGGCCATGGGACAGCCATGGCTCTGGCATCCCTAAGCACGCATTCCCACGTCTCAGTCCTCACAGTTAGTCAGATGTCCCTTCCTCTTCTCAAGAGTGCTGAGCCACAGTTTAGAAAATCTAAGTCACCTGTGAAGGGTCCAAGCCACTTGGCTCATCTGGACATTGTGAACAAGGAGCTCGGTCGGATTCCATTGAGATCTTCCCTGGGATCATCTACCCCTCCTCCACTAGACTGGAAAGAATGGAGGCCTGAAGGCCATGAACTCCACGTGGTTTCTGTTACTATGAAGAGAAAGGTTGGGTAATCACTTCCCACTGGCTCAGTGAGGCAGCTTAGGATAAGAGCCTCCCCTCCCTGGACAGGTCTGTCATGCCCCCTTCCCCAGCACTTCAGGGCCTCATGGGGGAGTACAGAAGGGTCAGAGAGAAGAAACTCAGGACTGATGAGCTACAGAGAGTAGTAGCAGGGCTGAGGGGAGGGGGGAAGGAAGGAACCACAGAGCAGTTCTGGGGGGGCTGGGGAGGAAGTATGGAGACATTGGGGATGATCTATCATCATCCCTGATAGACACATAGAACTGTCAGAAGGAACATTGTCTTCCACTGGTGGCCCAGGCAAGGAGGAGTATCTGGGGGTTCCCCAGTGTGGCCTCAGCCACAGCTCTGTGAGAGCATCCAGAGGAGGCAGAGAGGTCAAGTTTCTGTCTCTCACAGATGGCCACTAAGTGTTGAGAGGGCCAGATGCCTAGGTGGATGGAGCCGAGAAATCCAGAATGAAAGGTTCAAGGACACTAGAGCTGGAAAACCTGGATGAAGCCGAGATGCAAGGTGGAGGTGAAGGGCAGCCAAGGTCACATAGATGGCGACTGGTGAGGACGGGCCAGGGAATGAACTAGGGCAAGGGAGATGGTTCAGTGGTTCAAAGTGCTTGCTTAGCCAGGCGTGGTGGCGGATGCCTTTAATCCCAGCACTCAGGAGGCAGAGGTAGGAGGATCACCGTGAGTTCAAGGCCACCCTGAGACTACATAGTGAGTTCTAGGTCAGCCTGGACTAGATCAAGACCCTACCTCGAAAAACAAAAAATAAATATATAAATAAATAAAAGTGCTTGCTTATAGACCATCATAGAAGGCAAAGATGATGACATCAAAATAGAGACTAACTGGAAAGGAGAACGGATTCCATAGAGGATGGATTTAAGAATGGGAAATGGGCATGGTTGGAGGGAATTATCATGGTTTATTATCTATACTTATGACAGCTGTCAATAAAAAAGTTTTAGCTGGGGTGTGGTGGTGCACACCTTTAATCCTACCCCTTAGGAGGCAGAGGTAGGGAAATCACCCTGAGTTTGAAGCCACCCTGAGACTAGTGAATTCCAGGTCAGCCTGGGCTAAAGAGAGACCCTACCTCAAAACAAAATGTCTTAAGTGCTTGCTGAACTGGGGAGATGGCTCAGTGGATAAAGTGCTCAGCACTCAAGCCCTGGGTACCCCTATTCAATCCCCAGACCCCGCATAAAAAGCTGGAAGCCAGCGTGGCAGGCTTCCGTACTCCCAGCACAGTGATGGCCAGATGAAAGGTGGAGACCGGAGAATTCCTCAGAAGCTCAAGGTGACAACAGGAAAGACCAGCTGCAGAGTAGGACACACAGAGAGAAGCCCTGCCTCAAATGAGATGGAAAGTTGTCCTCTGACCTCTGACGTCTGACACTTGAACATAGGGACACATGCATGTGCACACAAATGAATCAAACCAAAGCTCCTATTGTACAAGCCTGATGACCAGCATTTGGACCTAGAAAACCCATACAAAGTCAGACACAAGTAGTGCATGTGTCTGTAATGCCAACGTGCCCATAGCAGAGGCAGGAGAGGCAGGGTAATCCCAAAGTTCATGAGCAAATTAGTCCGACATTCATAGTGGCAAAACAAGAGAGACCGGGCTGGAGAGATGGCTCAGCGGTTAAGGCACTTGCCTCCAGTGCCTACGGCCCCTGGTTCAATTCCCCAGGACCCACATAAGCCAGACCCACAAGGTGGTGGCCCTGGTGTGCTCTCTCTCGCTTTCTCTCTGTGTCTCTCTCTCTGTATCTCTCTGCTTGAAAATGAATAAATAAAAAAAATAAAAAAACAAGAGAGACCCTGTCTCCAACAAAATGGATGGTGAGGATTGAGCTTGCCCTCTGACCTCTACATGTATGCCATGATGCATGCACATGCTCATAAATACACACAGACCATACAGCCAAAAGAAAGAAAGAGATAGATGATAGATCGGTAGACAGATAGAGAAGGAAAGAAATGGAGAAAGAAAGCCAGCAATGTGTCTAACACAAACTAGGCAGGAGGGACCAAGAAGCCACATGGGAAAGTGTGCGTCATGACTACTTTGACCAGGTCCTAGAGTCGGGGCGACAAAGGTGGGACAGTGAGGAATTACATCAGCATCTCTTTTTTTCAGGCAGGAGTGGATTGTGAGGAGATCCAAGTGATGGAAGCATGCCCTCTGATGGGAAGAACCATACATGTAACCCTCTATCTGTCCAAAGACACCAAACTGTTTGTATAGGGTGTATGTTCTTCCCTGTGTGCTCTTATCTAAAGGGGCAGAAGAAATTGGTAGCCAGACGTTGCCCACAGTTCACAGGCCAAATATACCCAGGCCAAGCCAGAGGCTGAGGAGGCAATCAGGCTCCTCCTGGAGAGGTGGAGGAGTCCTTCCAGCACAAGGCAAGGAGGGTGTGTGAATCTGGTCTAGCTGGTGCCACTCGGCAGCCAGGGAGAAAGCACAGGGCCCTCGGTGAGGGCTGGGTGAGGAGGGAACAAAGGCATCAGAGGCAAAAGGTCCCAGGTGCAGAAAGAGTCCAGAGGAGCAGAGGCTGAGGTGGGCCATAGCCACAAAACATGCTGGCTGCCCAGGGCTGTTGATGTATTTTAACTTCCTTGATCCTCACATAGTTGTTGCGGACATGACCATGGAGAAGGAGAAGAGTGACCAGGTTCTAAGATCCCACATGCGTGAAGGAAGGGAAGACAGGCTTCTTGCCTATGGTGGTTTGAATGTGCAATGTCTCTCTTGGCCTTACGTGCATTTTTTAAAATTTTATTTATTTATTTATTTGAGAGAGAAAGGGAGAGAGAGAGGCAGATAGAAAGAGAGAAAATGGGTGCTCCAGGGCCTCTAGCCACTGCAAATAAATTCCAGACGCATGTGCCACTTTGCATATCTGGTGTTGTGTGGGTACTATGGGATTGAACTCGGATCCTCAGGCTTTGCAGGCAAGGACCTGCTGAGCCATCTCTCCAGCTCCCCCCCCCACGCACACTTATGTGTTTTGAATATTCAATCCCCAGCTGGTGGCCATTTGGAAGGAAGAGCCTTGCTGGAGGAGGTGTGTTGCTATTCTTGCTGCTGGAAACCTGACTGTGTGTGGCTTTTGATCTTTTGGAACTGATTTTGGGGAGGAATATGAAAGGATTTGAAACTGGTCTAAGAAATGCTTTGAAGTGCTATAGACAGAGCTTGATGGACCCTTAGGGTGAGAGTCGGAAGATCCCAATGCAGACAAAGCCGTGGACTGTGGAGACTTTGATTATGAGGGGAAAGAAATTTGTTGAGTCTGGGCTAAAAGCAGTTTGTGTGACAGATTGGCTTTGCTCTTCCTGTGTTCTGAGAACTTGAGCACAGTTAAATTAGCAAAGTTAAAAGTAATGGAGGGGCTGGAGAGATGGCTCGGTGGTTAAGGTGCTTGCCTGCAGAGTCTAATAACCTGAGTTCGATTTCCCAGTACCCATGTAAAGCCAGATGCACAAAGTGGTGTATCCATCTGAAGTCCATTTGCAGCAGCTGGAGGCCCTGGTGTGCACATTCTCCCTGTTTCTCTCTTCTATCTCTCTCTGCTTGCAAGTAATTAAATAAAAGTACTAGAGAGAGAAGGAGAGAGTAACCATTGCAAATAAACTCCAGACACATGTACCACCTTGTGCATCTGGCTTTACATGGGTACTGGGGAATTGAACTCTGGTTCTGCTTTAAAGGAAAGTACCTAAACCACTAAGCAATCTCTCCAGCCTGGTCCCAGAAATTTTTTTTTTTTTTTGGTTTTTCGAGGTAGGGTCTTGCTCTAGCCCAGGCTGACCTGGAATTCACTCTGTAGTCTCAAGCTGGCCTCGAACTCACGGCGATCCTCCTACCTCTGCTTCCTGAGTGCTGGGATTAAAGGCGTGCGCCACCATGCCCAGCTTTGGTCCCAGAAATTTTTGTCAAAGGTCTCAGAAGCCAAACATGGAGCTTCAAAAGTTGGTCTTAGGACTATTTGTTTTCTATCTTGCATTGACTCAACCTCTCTTGTTATGCTTTCTTTTTGCAGGGGGAATGTTTACTCTGTGACTTTATGTGTATTTAACTCGTTCTTTGCTTTAATAGGCTTACAGTTAAGAGACTGTCTTGAGTCTCAGATGAAACCTTGGACTTTCAAATGGTGTTGGTATTAATAAAAGACTATAGGGCTGAAGAGATGGCTTAGCGCTTAAGGTGTTTGCCTGAAATGCAGAAGGACTGGAGTTCAATTCCCCAGTGCCCATATAAAGCCAGATGCACATAAGGGCACGAGTGTCTGGCGTGCCCATTCTCTCTCTCTCTCTCTCTCTCTTTCTCTCTCTCTCTCTCTCAAATAAATAAATAAAATATTTTTTAAAAGACTATAGGGACTTTTAAAGATGGACTGAATGACTGAATACATTTTGCATTATGAGATGGTTGTGAGTCTATGGAGGCCAGGGGCAGAATGTGGTGGTTTGAATCTCCCATAGATTCATATGTCTTGAATGCTTGGTCCCCAGAATTCAACTGATAGTTTGGGAGGTGGAGGAGGTGTATTGCTGGGGGCAGGCTTAGGGGTGTTACAGCCAACTTTTCCTTGCCAGAGTTCAGCTTACTCTTGATTCTTTCTGTCCACTGCTGTGACAAGATGTGCTACCCAGCCTCTGCTCTATCATCCTTTGCCTGCCATGATGAAGCTTTCCTTTGAGACTGTAAACCAAATAAACCGGGCATGGTGGCGCATGCCTTTAATCCCAGCACTCGGGAGGCAGAGGTAGGAGGATTACCGTAAATTCAAGGCCACCATGAGACTACATAGTGAATTCCAGGTCAGCCTGGACTAGAGCAAGACCCTACTTCGAAAAAACCAAAATAAACCCTTTCCTCCTATCAGCTTTTATTATTTTTTAAATATTTTATTTATTTCTTTACACACAGAGAGAAGAGAGAGAGAATGGGTATGTAAAGGCCTCTAGCCACTGCAAGCTAACTCTAGATACATGTGCCACCCTATGCATTTGGCTTCATGTGGGTACAGGGGAACTGAACCCAGTTAGGTCGTTAGGCTTTGCAGGCAAGGGCTTAACCACTGAACCATCTCTCCAGCTCTCAGCTACTTTTCTTTTTAAAAAAAATGTTTTATTTATTCATTTTCAAGCAGAGAGATACAGAGAAAGAGAGAGAGAGAGCACACCAGGGCCACCACCTTGTGGGTCTGGCATATGTGGGTCCTGGGGAATTGAACCTGGGGCTTTAGGCACTAGAGGCAAATGCCTTAACCACTGAGCCATCTCTCCAGCCCTCTCAGCTACTTTTCATCAGGTATTTTGTCCCAGCCATATAAAAGTAACTACAACACATCCCTACTATAGGTCTGGAGTATAGATCATGGAGGATGCCTAGAATTGCCTGGTACCAAAAGCCTCCACCATGCATCCTTCCAAACTGCATTTCTAGTTTCTGCTGGGGCTGCTCTGCTTGCCGTACCCACGTGCCAGCCCAGCAAGCTGCCAGGCTGAGCAGCTGTGTGCCAGATGCAGGCATGCCAGGGGGCAGCTGTCCATCTGCCTCTTCTTCCACACGGTACCTATTTTTAGAGGTGAAGCCTCAAAACTGAATGCAGAGAGCTCTACGAGCCATCAGTGGACACAGGCAGTGGGCAGCCAGGGTCCCTCTGCTGGAGAAGATGCAGCCAGGGTATGGGGCGAGAAGCAAGTGGCTCAAGCCAGTTAGCTCAATCTTATCCAGGGTTCCCAAGGCCTGGGCCACCTGATGCTCTCTTTCCCCTTCCCACTTCCTCCTCTCTGGAGACAGCTGTTTTTACCTGGTCTCAGATTCCTGCCCTCCCTTGTCCCTTGATGGTCACCCAAAAATGTTGACCTTGGTCTCTTCTGTCTCCATTTATACCCATAACTGCTCCTGCTATAACTCCAAGGTCACATTATGGGGTAGAAAGCATGACCACCCTACATCTGCACCTAGACGTACTATCTCCCCAGAGGTGTCTTCCACATCTGGCATGATCTAGACCCCTGAACTCATCACTCTACTTCCCTCCCAGCAGATGTCATGGGCTGAGCCCTCTTCCAGTAGCTTCCTGTGCCCTGGCCCTCCTGACTGTCTCCCGGCCCTCCATCTCCCTCACCTTTGGCTCCTCTCTGATGATGGTTTCCCCTTTGACTCTCTATTTCAGCCACATGGCCTTGACAGGCTCCCCAACCAAAGGCCTTGCTACCCCAGTACCTCCACACTTCCTGTGCCTCCACTTCCTCCCCTCCTTCAAGTTCTTGTTCTAACCTTCACTCCTAGGGAGGCCCTGGCCAGCACTTGGCCTCCCCTGCTTACTCCTGGCCCATGGTCTCTTCCACTAAATCTGTGGTCAGAGGTGTCATGTAACTGTGTCTGGGTTGGACATGACCACCATCATCTTGAAGCAGAGTACCTGTGATCATCCTTATGAGACTTTCTTTTTCTATTTTTGGTATTTTGAGGTAGGTTTTCACTCTAGCCCAGGCTGACATGGAATGCACTATGTAGTCTAGGGTGGCCTCGAACTCACTGCGATCCACCTACCTTTGCCTCCCTAGTGCTGGTATTAAAGGCGTGCACCACCACACCCGGCCATATGATAGTTTCATAAGATCTAGTCTGTTAACATTCCCTGGTAGAAGGGGGGTTGAGAGTCACAAGCTACTGGAACAGACCCAGCAGATTCTCACGAGCCACCCCACCTCAGGTTATAGAGAGTGAAAGATTGTCCAGGGTCTCTCCCATAAATCGCCCAGGGGGGTCTCTTTCAGCTTCTTATAAGTCACCCAGAGAACTTCATGGTATAGCTGCCTTTGAACTACCCATGCTCATGTAGGCAACCCCAATAAACTCATTGGACTTGGGGTGGAATCCTTTGATCTGTGGGTACCCTCTCTATCTGGGGTGCATCTCCTTCGAAGAAACCACTGAGCAATAGAGACTATTTTCTTTTTTTAAATATTTTATTTATTTATGTTCAAGCAGAGAGACAGAGAGAGACAGAGAGAGAGAGAGAGAGAGCACTAAGGCCACCACCTTGTGGATCTGGCCTATGTGGGCACTGGAGAATTGAACTGAGGGCCTTAGGCATTGGAGGCAAGTGCCTTAACCGTTGAGCCATCTCTCCAGCCCCAAGAATATTTTCGAGGACTGGGAAAGACTGGTACCACCCACAAAGACAGAAAATCAAGCCTGATGGCCATGTCACATCTCTATTGAATTCACTCTCTGGCTTACCTGCTAGAAAAAAGCCACATTGTCACTAGCATATGAGAACCATTGGTGTCCAAGCTGTGGATGCTATGACAAACATGGACTCCGTGCTGTAGCCTCAGCAGGCAACCCTCAGCCACCACCTGGAAAATGGATTTTCTCGTTTCCCTACCTAGGATGACCCCAGGGCTCCCCACAGGAAGACTGGACAGCATCAACACCTAAGGTCTGCCTCTAGGCCCACATCAACTCAGAGAATAAGACCTGGATATCAGCAGAGTGTCACATGTCCAAGTGCCAGGACTCCAGGTGAATAGGCCCGGCAGGTTGGTATGCTGGAGGCCTGGGTGGAACACACACGTGAGCAAAACAGACCAGGAAAGGGGAGTCATTGGACATTGGGCAGTCCAATAATGGATGTCTTTGGGCTGGATAATTGGAGAATCCAGTAGCTGCTCAGTCCAGGAACCTGGATGCCTTCCTTAGTAGTCCCAGTCTGGTACTAAAGACCTGGAGGGTTTCTAGAAAGTTGCTGGTCTAGCCAGGTGTGGTGACACATGCCTATAATCCCAGCACTTGAGAGGCAGAGGTAGGAGGATCTGCATGAGTTCAAAGCCACCCTTAGACTATGTAGTGAATTCCAGATCAGCCTGGGCTGAAGGCTGCCAGGCTACAGTAGCACTGTTCCCCTCAGTCGGCTTTATATCTGGGCTGCCATTGTACCTACTCTGGGGAAGGATCTTCCTCCCAAAGCTAATCCTTGTCAGAAATTCCCTCAAAAGCCAGGCGTGGTGGCGCATGCCGGATTGCCATGAGTTCAAGGCCACCCTGAGACTACATAGTGAATTCCAGGTCAGCCTGGGCTAGAGCGAGACCCTACCTCGAAAAACAAGCAAAAAAAAAAAAAAAA